>JAADVE010000475.1:0-18227 GCA_023334595.1 Pythium utonaiense
GCCTGCTGATTGGCTGGCGTGCCAGCTGCACGCTCCGCCGCACGCTGCCGCCCGTTGGAGATCTCCATCCGCGTCGCTTGGCGCCCGGATCCGGATCCACACCGGTCCCTCGTCCGACGTGGGCTCGGGACCCCACGTCACCCATGCTTGAGGACAGCGAGGATGTAGAGGAAGACGATACGCACACCAATGGCAGCCAACGGCCAAGTCAAGCTGCCAGTGAAGCCGACACGCTGCACTCCATATAGTTGACGGCAAGTCACAGATGCAGCGAGACATCAATACCATTCTTGGTGCTCAATACAGGTGGCGACCGCCACTAGTCCAGGTGGCGAATGGCTCCAGCGTCAGATCGAAGAACAGAAAGCAGCACGAAAATGTGAGGACCTCGACAGATGCAGCTTCCACAACAGGCTCGGTGAATGCAACCGGCGCTCAGCCGGACAGACCACCGTATCGCTGCTCCTCTTGCGGACTAACTGATCGCTTCAAGCTTGATTGTCCGAAGCGCAACCAACAAGGTCACGCGTACCAGACAGTTTCGAGCAGCTCTACCGACTTCTGCATCTTAAATGTCCCGACATCTCAAGTGAAACATGCCTGTGTCCGAATCAGTATTTCCCACTCATTACTAGAATTCTATACCAAAGTTCACAGCTCCATAGTGAAATCGATACAGTATCACTGCCGACATCTTAAATGAAATAGGCTTGTAATCTGACTACTCTTGTTCCATTCTCCAAGACATTTGAGATGCAAAAGTTGATACAGAGTCACAAGGTCGAGTAGCGCGGGCAATGATGATAGCGACAGCAACGCGGATATGTCCGACCCGATCACGTACACACTCCTTTGAGATCCTGTACAGTAAATGCAATGATACGGGGAGCATCGACGGCTCGAGCAGCCTCGGTCGGGACTACAAAGCTACGCAGGTGTGGGTTTCCAGACTGAAACGACCCGATTGACCGCAAATCTGCAACTCAGCCCTGACTGCATCCAGATTTGGTATAAACTGATAGCTCATGCAGTGGTGTACTGCCGATCGGCGGTCCCTTACCAACGTACCCGTGAGGCATCGTTCATCAATCGCGTTCTGCGATCTGCTGGGGTCCGGATTGCCTCCACAGGTGGTATTGTTCGATTGATGAGATGAAGCGTACGATAAGCAACACCGAGGAGGAAGGCAGCGCTGCTGGTGGCGACAGTGAAGCCGAGGTGTCTGAGCAAGAGGCTCTAGCAATGACGAAGAGTACGAGTATGTTGACGATGAGGCTCCACCGGCTCGTCATGAAGGAACACGTGTCGAAGATGTCGACGTCGACGCTCTCAGTATGCCTGTTGGTAGCGATGAGGATTGGGCCATGTCCAACGACTACACCTACGACAGCGATGACAACGTTGTTGACGAGGCCGAGCCAACTGCACCAAGACGTATGTACTCCGTGATCGGAACCTTTGCGAGTCTTGTTGACGCACTGGCCGCTCCTGATTCCATCGACGGCTTCGTCTACACCTACGACATATGATACGTCTCTAACTCGACTATCGGTGAGATCTACAAGTGTACATCGCACGAGCTATGCAACCATCGTCTCAAGGTCAAGACGATTATCATCCTAGGAGACAACAAGTATCAGCTCCTCGAAGGTGGTCGACACACTGTCATCTCTATGGTGGCTACTCGCACGGCATCAGCCCAAGTATGCGTGAAGAGATCGACACGCTGCTTTCCATGGGAATGTTCCTACTCCAAAACTATCGCAATCGCACTGCTCAGCTGGCACTCGTTCCCGACCGTCGACAGATCGAGAACAGGCAGTCGTAACCTCGCCGGTGGTTGGGACATTCAAGACTTCGCTTCATTTGACTCGTGGGCCAGTAGGCGTGTCTGCAGTACCCGAGAGCAGTTCCCCTCCGTGACGGACCCTACGGATACTCGGATGGATGACATGACCATCATTGACAAAAGCACAACTCCGGCAGACGGAGAAGCTGCAGCTTCGTTTGGTGTCATCGTTACGTCGCGTAGGGTCTTCGCTAACGTTGCCAACGCTGTTCGAGACCAAGGTGGCGAGCTCGTTTTGCGCGACTGACGGAACGTACAACCTCCACTACGGAGGCTGGGTGCTAGTAGATTGTGGCACAGAGACAGTGGCCTGGTCGAGAAACGAGTACGTGCATCGTTTTATCCCGTTGGCGTACATGCCCGTACGCTCCGAGAGCACAGCATCGTACGTGAAGATGTTCCAGCGCATTCGAACCCGAGTTGTTGGGTTTCTCGACACTCCAGTTCACGTCGCCTATGGCAGCCTTGATCACTGCGAGGCGATTGTATCGGCATTCGAGACGGTGTGGCCTCGAGTCCGTCTACTCAACTGCTATCCGCATCTCATTCGTCAGGCGAAGGCGAAGAAGGCGCTACTCACTGACGCCACCAAGTACGATACAATGATCAAGTCGCACGTGAAGTTGCTCCGCTCAGCCCGCTCTCACTTGAAGTTCATCTTCATGAGTGTCATCCTTACCCAGGAATGGATAACTTGCGGTGAGCGCGACAACACTCACTGGCTCCGTACGGTGTATATATTCAAGCGTTGGGAGCGGTGGCACATCACAGCTTCTGGGGTTGGTGGAGCGATCCCCAGCCAGCAAGGAATTGAAGCGCACCATGGCTCAATCAAGGGGACGCGCCCCTCAAATCCCCTGGCCTCTTCAAATGGCGTTTTCTCGTCCATCTTGCCACGCATCATCGCTTCGGATGGCGGGGTTTGTGCCCACCAGAAGTGTTTCTCTACGGCGAAGGGGCCATTCTCCCAGAGATGATCATGAAAGCGAGCCATCTCGCTGCACAGAAGGGCAACCACAAGCTTGCCTTCACTGGGCGTGGTCGGGAACGGCGCATCGCTACGGTGCTCTACAACAGCAGTCGCTCCATGGTTGACAACCGTGCAATGAATCCTACGCCAGTCACGGCTCTGTGGGCAGCTCGGTTTACAGTGTCCATGGTGTGATCGTCGACGAAATCCAAACGCGTAAGCTATAGTTTGTGATTTTGTCTCTGCACCGGGTCACAATAACACGCGACACTCTCCGTGAGCCTTTAAAGGTGTCACCTGTGTGGTCTACTGCGCTGGTACGTAGATGATCTGTCTTGATTACGTGTGGGTGCTGATCCTTTTGTGTGTGTAGGTTGGGAGAGTACGCAAGCACCTGAAGTGCACGTGCCACGCCTAGTTGATCCTTCAGCCAAGCGGATGGGACTTCTGAAGTGGTAACGGCGTTAGACCAGCTCGTAGATTGGGTTACGGCCACCGTCTTGGCAGATCCGACAGAACGATTTGGTGCAATAATTTTCTTGTTGCTGCAAACACATCGCGGTTATCACTGCTATTAGTGACCAGTGGCATGTTCTGCCAACCTGTCTGCTACTCCATGACGTTCTCCCTCGGCTGGGAGGAGAAAGAGGCTAGGAATAAAGCGAGACACATACCATCTACCATCAAACAATCATATCTGGAGCTTGATCCTATTTGAAGTCGTCCACTCAATTCTTTGATGTCACAGTATGTTTGCTTACCAGCAACCGAAAACATTGGGGCTGTCATTGAATGTTTGATTTCCGTGGATGATGGTAAATTTTCTGAGCCCTTGGTGAATGAAGAGTTAAGACTCACATTTCGATATTTCCTCGCTCGGGAAAACGCTGGGCTTGCATCTTCGCCAACACGATCACATGCATGTTGAAGTGGGGTGGGTTTCCGGCTACAGTCGGTTTTGCGATTAGGATAGGGTGTCATCCAATCAAACTGTTATAAGTGATATATGCTGGAAACTATATTAATAGCAAGGCAGTAACTGAAGCGATATCAGACTAGATTACCTTGGTTTCTCTATAACTCAGGGTGATCCTAATCGCGAAACAGATTGTATGTCATTTTTACTGATCGTTGCCATAACGTCTTGGACCAGTTTAACCCTTTCGTGGTAAAACAACGATATTATTGTTGTTTTGCTGTTTGGTATGGAGAAGTGAAAAGGGTAAAAGAACAATAATGCCGTTGCTTTCAGCCAATTAGGGATTATCGACCAAACTGTTTCAATCAATTGGATGCAATCGACAGTGTTAGCTTTCAACTTGAACGTGAGCACGAAAAAGATAACCAGTAGAATGCAAACTGACTGGACTCTTTGGAAAGCTAACTGCGAAGTCCGTGGTACAATCAAGACCAGGATTCACAATGGAAGTTCGATTGGAAAGGAGCCGTCACGTTGCAGCGTGACGGTGGCGGTGGCGTGGCACTGCCCACGGTGGTAGTCGTGACTGCGCCGCCAAGCGACTGTAGTGTTGGCGTCTGTGGCGAGCGAGCGTGGTGTTCGTGTTAGTGGTGGTGCGGCGGCTGTGGCGAGCGAGCGTCGTGTTGGCGTGGAGTTGGCGTTGCTGGTGCGGCAGCGGCTGTGGCGCGCAAGCGTGTTGGCGTCGTGGTGTAGGTGTGGCGCGGCGGCGGCCGCTGCCAGTGGACGTGGTGCTGGCATCGTGGTGTTCGTGTGGCGTGGCGGCCGTGGCCAGCGGACGTGGTATTGGCGTCGTGGTGTTGGTGTTGTTGATCGTGGCACGGCGACGGCCGTAGTGAGCGCACGTATGACAGGTGTCGCTGTGGTGACGTGGTGTGTGGTGTGGTGATGATGGCGTGGCGTGGCGCTGCTGGTTGCTGCCGCGAAGTTACTTGCTGAGTTGGAATGGCATCACTACTCACACTACTCTGCACAGAAGATGAGATAGCAAAAACATATAAATTTCGGTACTCACTACTCTTCATGATGCTGTTTCTCTTGATTTTGTATGCCACGAATGGTCACTCACTACTCGCTCATGGCATCAGTACTAGCCGAGATAACATATCGATACTCACTACTCGTCACGGTGCTGTTTGAATTGGCTTTGTATGCCAGAGAAGCGTACTCACTACTCACCCCTGATATCCGCTCCGAAACCGGACTGTCCTCACTACTCAACGATACTCTTGTACTCTTAAAGCGGAATAGTTACAGCGATCGCCTCACTACTCAACATCCAGGCAAGATAGCGGTGTCTGACTTGTAAGGCGCCTGCACAAACCGCATGAGGATGACACAACGACTAATATATACTTTCATTGATGTTACTACGTGCATGACGAGTACATCAGGTTGGCATTGTCAAAGCACACAGGTGTCACCACGACGGCCATCAATGGAACCACGCACCCACCGCCGCCAACACCACGCCAACCGCCAACCGACAGCATGACGCGGCCACTAGTATCAACGCGTCCTCGTCGCCGCAGCGCATGGGGCGTGCCACCTGCACCACTACACACCCTCACTTAAAAAAACCTAAGCACCATAGCCGCCACACGAGCCCCCGATCGCTACAACCATTGGGAAGCGCCAAGACTGCAGCACGAAGTACACACGCCAGCGCCACGGCCACCGCACGAGCGGAATTGGCGAAGAGCCACCACCACGACGACAAACTGCCAGCTCCGCCGCCATTCGCACCTACACCAACATCACCAGCACAATGACGGCTGCAGCACCCTGCCGCGGCACCTCCAACTCACCAACAGCGCCACGATACGCTACCTCCAGCACCGCCATGCAGCCTACGACTCCACCCGTCCACTACAACCGACGCCACACGACCCCCGTGACACAACGAGGGAGAAGCGCCACCGACACCACCATGCACCACGCACACCGATGCCCCGGCCGCTGCACATGCGGCATTGCCGCCGCCACCGATACGACGAGGCCTACACGACCGTCACGATCGCCATCGCGCTGCAGCACCACGGACACACCGACGGCCGCTACACGGACACGCGCCAACGGCATGACAGCACGACCCGAACATTAGATTCATCACGGAGGTGCCACCATCATCCTGTACCCGCCACCAGCATCACCAACACGCGACTGCTGTCGACCCACGAGCTCGAGCAGAACGAGCTGCGAGCTCCACCACCACGAAACTCCATGTCGCACCAGCGCCACCTCCAGCGCCAAGACCGCCACACGCCCCATACACCGTCACCTCCACTGCGCTATCACCACCATCACGAGCACCACGATCGTGCACTCCCCCACCAGCGCGCAAATACTAAATGCTCAAAGTGACTCACTTCGCATGCGGCGCACACCAGGATGCTCCTTGCTCACAACGTCACGGCAAGTTGAACTCTGGGGTAAGAAATCTATGAGAATCTAACACAAACCTTCGGGTGGCTAGACTGATTTTTGCCCAATCAACCAGCACAACTGCCGCGTCAGGACTGAGAGTTGGCCACCCGGAAAACAACGGGATTTTCGACAAAACCTCAAAAACGGAGAGGAAAACCGAAAAACAGAGAAAATGGGCGAGGCTTACACAACGCCAACGACAAGTGGACACGATGACCCAAAAACACACCAACAGCAGCGACAAGAGCAGAGAGAGCCGCAGAAACACACCAGCCTTCGTGGTTAGGTTGTTTATCCTTATTGTGATTGGTTGTGAATGCAACCGGATTGTACCCCTGGGGTTCTAAAGATCCGTCGGCGCAGGGAGCCGAATCGCATTTGCTGGTGGCGTGTTGGAGGCGGGAGAGGCCGGGGGAGGATAGCTTGGTCGTGCGTCGCACACGACCGGAGAGGCTGGAAGAGAGTCGCTTGACCTTGAGACAGGCACGACCGTCACCGGTGCCGGGCTGGACGTGTGCGCTGGCAAGATGGGGGGGGGGGCGGCAAGGTTAACCAACCGGGTTAACTCCAGCGGATGCGCTGCCAGGAGTGCCGCCGCTGCGACCCGGTCCACCGAACGCTTCTTCGCTCTGGAAAAGAACCGAGAAAGCTGCTCGCGCAGCTCAGCGTCGAATTCCGGTCGGACAGCGGCCATGTCAATAATGTTGACCACAGCGCTGATAGTCGACTTGAGCAGCCTGATGCACCCTTGAAGCGGGTAGACATGGTGTAGACGGGCGGTCTCGCGGCAAATCGTCTGGAAGCTGGTCATCGCCCTCGCTGCTGCCTTCGAAATGGAGCTATCTGCTCGGCCAGCTTGCGCCGACGACCGCGAAAGGGCACAAGGTTTCTGGGACAATACTGATTATTCTATTTTGATTGGTGGATCCTGAAAGTTCATCTGATGAGGATGTGGATACTCAGTCCAGCTATTCTGAGGACGAGCAAATGAATTCATTGGATAAAAGTCTCAGATAAATCAATCATAGGTCGCATTTTCGAGGACTCTTTGGAAGCTATTTCGAGGACGACGCCCCCCCTCCCTCCCAAGAAAAAGACTCCTTGTTGTTGTTAGAGCTACAGCTTTGATCATTCTCTTTTTCACTCTTATCCGTTCACACACACACACACACTATTTTTACTGCCCTGTCCTAGTCTGTGCCTCTATATCCTCTCCTCCAACGTTTGGTGACCGGAAGGTTCCTGAGGGCTGAAGTTGACTGAAGGTGGCTTGCTGCCTGTGTCAATTGGGCCTGTGGATACCTGGGTCGCAGAAAGCGTTCACCAAAAATCCCCAATCGTCCTAGCAATTACCGCTTTCAAAATACTCTTCCTCTTGGCTAGATCGAGCCGAAAAGGATCATCAAACATTGCTGCTATCGTTTAACTAGAGTCAACGCTATCAGCATGCGCCTAGCACCACGCCACTACCCCATCTCTGCTACGTCTCTGACACAATTGCATCCACACTACCAAAACCACCTCTATCTGCTCTGCCAATGCAAAGCGCATACGCTTTCGCCATTTAGCATCATGGACATTGGCTTTTAGTATCACCCTCTCTCATCCAGCTCACCAGTGACTCTTTTTGACCAATGGTGAGACTCCTATCGCCAAGTGTGACTCCTACCGACGCAATCATTGATACCAAACCCCTCACAGCCAACCAGCGCTTTTTGAATTCATGAGGACTCACATAACCATCAGTTCTTCTCAACACCATGGCGGAGGCGAGCGAGTTCTCGAGTGATTCTGACGACGAATTCGACATGCGCGCAACGGTTGTGCGCCTTATTCGGCACGACACGTGTGAGTCGTGCCTCCTTGGCAAGGCAGCTGCACTCGAGTCGTTCGTGGGGAACATCCGGCACCTTGCCCCAAGCGAGAAAAAGATCGTCACTTTACAGCGTTGGCCATCCTGTACTGTGCGAAAGACGCGCAGCCAAGACGCGCTCGGTCGACGGGAGAGCGAGTTCGATTTCACATCATGTTCCGTTTGTAGACCGCGTGTGTAAGGGGGCTTTTCTGGCCTGTTTCCAGATCTCGTAGGCGACTCTATCCCGCTACAAGCGAAAGCTTCGACGCGGATGGCTCCTCGACTCGACTCCAGAAGTCCAACTCCGCATGACGATGCACAAGAATTGAGAACATAGTGAGACGTCCATTTGGTAGTAGTTATGCTAGCAGTCAACGGTCTAATCACACTAGTTAAAATCACTCTAGTGAGAGAGCTGTCCCGATCGTTGCTGGTCGCCCACCTCTGTTTGCCAAAGCAGATTGCACCATGTCAGAGTCATCTTCACCAGTGTCGGTACGACGACGTTTCTGTCTCCGGCGATTGACGAAGGTTTCGTCGGCTTGCACTGCTGTGGGATCCATCGGTACGCCGAGTACCGTGAGCGCTTCTACCAGATGAACGCAGCATCCGAACTTGAACCACCAGTCGCAAGGATGTCGACGCTCAGTAACGTTGACGGTCCACCCATGCGCTGGCTGGCCGTACACTTCGCCGTACAACGTATGCCGACGAGTCTCATATGTCTTGGACAACTGGAAACCCCTCTTCTCAATACCATGCTGCTTGATGACAACCTCGGACTCCGAAGACGCGCCATCGAGAATGAAGTCGACTCGAGCACGCTGCACGCGTGTGTGAGATATCAAGCCCGCCTGTGTGAGGTACTTGAGACGCCGTGGCAGATCCGGGGTGACAATGGTCTTGGTCTTGAAGCCCTCGACGACAGTTGACTTCGTCTTGCATAGCAGCTGCATCTTCTCCATAAGGGTATTCATCGGTAACAACCGACGCAGCGTGTAGTCTCGCTTGAATGCCTTGTTGAACTGCTCTAGTGGATTGTTCGTTGTGGCGAGGCCGATAGCGCTCCGAAAGCACTGCCAGCCGTCAAATCGCGAATTAATCCACTCTTGAATGAAGTAGCTGCTGAACTCCAAGAGCTTCGGGGTCTGTTCCACACGTTGATTGCCGTCGCTACTGCCGCTGTCTTGGTAGATTCGTCCCGAGCATAGTGAGCTCGATACACGTGTTTGAAGACCAACCGCCGCTTCGAATCTGTCATCTTTGCCGCACGTTGCTTCACCTTCTGTTGCACGTGAAAGAAGCACATCAGGTAGATGGATCTTGGGCAACGTTCGCCCACAACGTCTCAAAATCCATTGAACTGGGCACCGTCTGCGTCTCCTGCAGCGTGCTTCACACGTAAAGCACACCCAGTCACCTGCTCGAACACCGTGAAGAGACTCGCGAAGATTGCGCCGTCCTGGAACCCTCGCAGATGCGACCACAGGAACATAGCTCCGATGTGAATGGATCTGGCCGCGTCGGACACACCCACAACAACCATCGTGTAGCCTTGTTGGTTGACCTTGTGCGTTCCGTCGATAAACGGCCGCCCTTGCCAGCCCTCGAATCAGCCGTTTCGTCGAGACACCAATCAGGAACGGCCGCTCGTCGGATCCGTTGCCAACGTATGGTATGCCGTGCTGATCCGTCAGAGTCACAAACACAAATGGCGTTACCTCATCCAGGTCTGATCGGAGCCACAGACGACGAGATGTATCTGCCATCTGGACCACGAGTGAGTTCTCCATGAGTGTCATCTTTTGTGGTAGTTGGCGACACGTTGGACTTGACACAATCTTGGAGCCGATACGTCGGTCAACTTCAACTTCGGGATCATCTTGGCCAGGATTCGTACCGGCAACGCACCATTGGCCGCATTGGACTTGATGTACTCCTTCATCTCGCGCAACATTCAGTGGGGAACCGTATGGTCACCTTCAACGTGTCCTCCGTGGTGGAAAACCGACGGGACAGACACGTCAAACTTTTCATGGAAGCTCCGCAACTGCTCTCACACGGTGGCGAAGTGCATTCAAGCAGCCGGTACACCATGTAGTGTCCATCGAGGTTGAAGTAGCAGATCTGGCAGCGGTGCTTTTGGCTCGTCCTGGTGGTGTGACGAGGCTGAGCGTCCACGTGCTTGATGAGGCCGGTGACGTTGGTGCTGTCAATCTGGAGATGCCAGATGTACGGTCGACGGGTCTTCGGGCTTCGCTCTTCGAATAATCGAACCCATGTGTTCTCTGGCCACATGGAAAGCTCTGGGATCACATCGTCTGGATCGAGCTCGTGTACACCTACGATGGCTTCATACTCCCTTACGTCGTCTTGCTCATCTTCAAGTAGTGCCTCCAACCTCGCATCACTCGACGAATGAGTGTGTCCGGGCGCCTGGTACGAAGTCGTTGCCGGACTAGTTGACAGCACAGGCAGCGGGAGCGTAGGCAGCTCATTTAGAATCGTAGCACGCCACGAAGCCGATGTAGGCGGTTGACTCGGCAGGATCGAAGTCACAGCAGGCCAAGAAGTCGGTGCAGATAGTGGAGGTAGCTGTGTGTCAGCGTGTGCGGAGACAAACGGAGACGCAGGCGGAGGGTAGGCTGGCCACATCGGCATTCGAGGTGGTAGTGTGGCACACTGCCGGCCACATGGACATTGTCGCCAAAGGATTGTTGTCAGCTGGCCACATGGAGAGCGGGAGAGCTCGGCGCGGATCCACGGGGGGCTACACGTGGGTCGAATGAGGGGGAGCTGGTGCTTGCATTGGTGTCGAATTGATCGGTATGGTGGTGGGCGGTGATCGACTGGGAATCACGGGGGTTCTTAGCCTCTCATTTAGTGGAGGGCATGATGAGACCCTCGGCAGCCAAGTATGATCACTCCGGGCCAAGGGTGCTACCTCGTCGCGCAGGCGAGCGCGTCCTCTATCTCGAAGATCCCACCATCATTCGTCCAGACCTTGCTCCGCGTCCCCGCTGGGATGGGAATCCCTACGCGGGGTTTACGGTGCCAGTGGTGCTATCGGATGGGGCCGACTTCAAGTTCAATCGGATTGTGTCGGTCGTCGTGTTTAACGACGAGGAGACCGGTGACGACACGTACGTTGAGCTTGAATAGGCCCCATCCCTAGTTCCGTATGACAGCGTGCCTATTCTGCCCCCCCCAAGCGCCGTTTCGTCTGGTGGACGCTCTCACCGACCCTGTGGTTCAGGTCGGTGGGTCTGCTCAGTTCGCTGTGGACGGCGTGCTTGAGGTGATCTGTTGCGGGGGTGAGCGGTTCGCCCTTGTGCAGTGGGCGAACACGCTCGAGCCCATGGCGAACATGCGAGACACGCTCAGTGTCTGGCTAGCTGCACACTTCCCTGACGGTCGCTACTAGGTTGCTACCTCTCAAGCAAATGCATCACACTAATCTAAATACGCGTTGCCATTCATGCTCTTCCCTTCTCCCTAATCACAACTGTGCTGAAGTTCTACCACTCCTGTGCAAAGCACAGCGTCTAGTTCCTAATAGCCATGGAGTGGTGCCGACTTTTCATCGGCACCCAGTGGCTCGGAATCAATCTGTTACATTGGGTCAGTCACAGCTAACCATGCAAGAAAGATCAAAGCGAAATGGAGATGTTTGAAACCGTGAGTGTATCCTATCTAGGTGTGGTTGTGTTCACGTTGGCCGTGGCCTATTTGGGAAGGCGGGGTGCCATGGCTTCCGGAGTACGCGACTGTGACGTTCTGGCACCGCAAGCCGTGACTGCAGTGGAGCCATCCAACCACACATAGACAGTGCAGTGGGCGGTGGGATATGCGCTGAGGACGCAATCACTCCACTGGTCACCAGTGGAGTGATTGCGTTTGTTACCCTATCCCCTTTCAATACACCGGCTCCTGTCTCTTCGTTTCTGTTCGTTCTTATCTGTTTTTCAGTTTTCCTCTCTGTTCTTGATGTTTTGTCGGGATTTTCGTTGTTTTACTCTAAGTACGAGTGAAATGCCAAAACACGTGAGCTGAATACTATCCGATGTCAAAACAGAGGAGCCCGGAACAAGGCCCTAAAACAACGATAATATCGTTGTTTTACAATGCGACATCTTGAAAATTGTATTGAGAGGCTTACATTGGGGATTCCATCGAACCACGAAAGGGTCAAGAACCCAATTCTGCTGGAGAAAACTTGAGGCGCAGTATCTGAGCAACCGCAGAGTATCAGGTTTTGAAGGTGGCACCGTTCGAATTAGGACATGCTACAGTGTGCAAATATCGAAACAGATACATATCCAGTGCCAGAGGTGACATAAGATGACGAGTTCTCTGCCAAGCACTGCAGAGACGTTGCAAATCAGTCTAAGAGCCTCTCAAATATATGAGACCATTCACGCCACCTAATAACAGGCCACCGCGGCTAGGGTTTCATACACTCATAAAATAATACAATCATGTTTACACGAATATTGATGTATAAAAGTGTATGCGGTGGGACTCGAACCAGGCCTTCCGAAAATACTACGAAAATACAGTGCAAGAGGCTGTGAGCCGACAATTATTGGTGTTCATTTAGCAAAAGTCCAAAATCAATAATTGCCCTATTGTAGAAGCTACAGGTTCATTGGAGCATTCACGATTTCGGCTACCGTCGATGCGCTCCAAAACGCCATGTTGAAGTTTAGGAAGAGAAGCGTCTCGAGGTTAATCGGCAACATTGACAGACATTGATCAACCAGCACGTGGTTCTCCTCACTAAAGAAGCGCTCGACGACGTTCGACGTCGGAGGGATGCACTCGAGGTGGCGGTAGCGAGCAACAGAGAGCCGCGCGCGCTTTCGCTCGCGGAGCACGCGCTCCGTGAAACCGATATCGTCATCGCCTCCAACATCCTCGCGGTCAGGAACAGCGCTGAAGGCGACCAGAGCGTTGTGCTGCTCGGTGGTGAGCTCTCGCTTACGGCCGGCAAGCACAGCAACACATGCCGACTCGAACACTGGGCTGTGGACGACATTAGCGTCGCCAGCGAGGTGATGCGCCATACGTGGGTGACGCTCAATAAGTGCATCAAACAGATCACGCACTTCAAGGAGCATCACCTGACCCTGCAGACGCTTTGACGCTGACTCAACCTCCTTGAGCTTCTCGAACAGCTTGCTGAGCGTGGATTCCTCGCGGCGCGTCAGCATGCACGTGTCAATTCCGTCGTCCTGAATATCATCCAGAAACGGTTTTAACTTGAAGTAGCGCATCACCATCGTGAACGTTGACGACCAGCGCGTCGCCTGACGCAACACCGACCGAAGGTTTGTCTTGGACCTAAATCAATAATTAAAATTTAGAAAACAAACCCTCAAATTCACACAATCATAAAATAAACTTACCGAAGTTGAGCAGCAGCATTGAGCGTACGCAGCTTGCGCATGAGTGCCTGGACTTTCTCGAGAATCGGTTCGTGGTCGGCCATAAAGCTAACCACCGCGAGGTTCAGACGGTGGCTTGCACAGCCCACCAGCGGAACACCCAACAAATCCGCGAGTCGCTGATTCACCGAGCAATTGTCCCCAGCAAGGTAGGCAACGGACTCAAGGGACTTTCCGTAGAAGGTCAAGATGGTCCTGAGGAACGGAACATGGCTGTCCACTGAGTGGTCATCACTCTCATCATCCGCGAGCAAGGGCGTCATCGCGAGGAGGGCCGTCTCCTCCTGGCCGTCGTGCGGGAATGTCGCGAACACCGCGACGTAGTGCTCGGACTGGCTTGTCCACCCGTCAAAGATGATACCGAACTTGGCGGAGAGAAAGTCGGTTACGGTAGATTCGACGCGAGTCATCAAACGAGCCATGTAGCGCTGTAGCGTCTCCACTGAGATACCATCGATCTTGAGATACTTCAAGAGCGTCGCGTTCTCGCACATCGAGAAGGGGAGGTTGCACGAGACCATGAGGTCCAGCCAGCTGTTCGCGCGCAACGACCGACGATCGATAAACGACACCACAGGTCCGTTGCCGGCACCAGCGGCCGTCATGACGTCCACGAAGTCATGATGCTGGGACACAACGTGACTGAAGATGCTGGAGTAGCCGGTTCCATCCTCCTGCTTGCGCGTACAGCCGCAACGGCAGCGATACATGGCGGTTGGCTCGTCCTGGTGGTCACTGAGGCGAGTGAACCAGAAGGCAACGACTTACTTGGTGGTGTAGAGGCCGTGGAGACGCATGGCGACGAGGGAGGCGGAGACTTGGAGGGAGGGGGGCGAACTTAGAGCTGTGAGATCGTGTTTGAGAATGAAACCGTGGTGGAGCCAGCGACTGAAGCGATGGCGCAGGATCACTCGCACTTGTGTCGGTGCCACTGAGAGGCTGGTGTCCATCCGATGTGGCGGTGCAGGGGTAATCACTGCTGCCCGGCTCTGTCGGTAAGTAATTACGTTCTTTCCCGCAGTTGACAAAATCAATTATTTCGTAAAAATGAAATTGTATTTTCCGGTAAATCATTTATTCGGAAGGCCTGACTCGAACCCACCGCAAACAATCCGGTGCTCTACCAGGCCGGAAGGAGCTCCTCCGCAGTGTATGAGCGACGGGAGCTGAGCTGGCCATCTTCAGGGCGACACCCACAGAAGCGCGTTCAGACGCCTTCTTCTGCGTCTTCTTAGTCTTCGGTTTCTTGGCTGGCGGCAGCTCTTCCTCCTCGCTGCTAGGCGAGTCTGAGTCATCGCTGGCGGGAGCCGCTGCAGGCATTAGTGACTTTTTCGCTGGAGGCTGCGAGGTCGGCGGGGCGACGGCCACAACAGGCAAAACGGGAGCCGCAGCAGCAGGCACAATTGGGGGTGGTTTCTGGTCGCGGCTGTTCCTCGGCGCTGTTGGGAGGCGCCATTGCGATCAGGCGCTGCTTGATTCGGTCGAGCACGAGCCCATTGAAGCGACAAACAGAGCTTTTAGCGGACCGTCCTCCACAAGGTCCAGAAGAGCGGGATCGAGGAGAGCTCGCTCATACTGACGTCATGTAGGATTCTCCCTGGGCCTTGACATGCTCAATGTACTTCTGGGTGTTAATGATGCGGAAACAGCCAGGAAAGACGCAGAGAGCTCGTCGTCGCTTGGTGCTGCCGAAAGCTTTGCCGTTCATGGTTGTTGGGCGGTGAAATGACGAGTGGTTGGAAGAAGGCTATACACGGATACAGTAAGTGTATAGGTATACTAAAGTATCCAGGTGCACAGTTGACGTATACAATTATGTGATGTAGACCATACAGATTCGGACCGAAAGAAATGACGGGTGGTTTTTTACACCTGACTATCGGGTGGAGAAAAACCTTGATGGACACATTGTTGTGACGGTTTTTATCAACCAATAAAAACTCCCCTTTTGACAGCAGTTTCGTGGGTCAGTCGATGGGCACGGCGAGACACACCACGTCGTAGTGGTGACACGGGTTTGATTCCCCGAGCTGTCGAACTAAAGTTAAGGGAGCTATGCTCCACTGTGGGTGCCGGGGTTCCCACACAGCAGCCGCGGATGCTGACGTCCCCCACTCCATCCTTTTGTAATCCAAGTCTATTTACTGATCAAGCCTGACTTCACCCATGCCCGTCTGATAGTTTCCTCACTAAGACTCTCCCATGCGCTGATCACTTTCGACGCAATAGTCTTGCGCTTCAACTCTGCTGGCATAGACCGAATTGCAAGCAGTCTCTCGCGAAGCGGAACGCCCGAGCTGCGACGTCCTTGGAGAAGCTCCAGCTCAGCGGACATGGCCAATGAGCGGAGCTCTGTTTGAAGGGCCCCATTACACCAACGTCCAGAGGCTGCAGGACAGCCGTCGTGTTGGCGGGGAGCGGGACAAGCTCCGTCCCTAGCTCAGCGAATGCAGCGATGGATGCGTCGGACACGTGGGTCTTAAAGTTGTCTACGTAGATAGCCGCAGGCTCCATACCGGCTTCGTCCACGTGTTCATCCCAGAGTGTTTCAATGAAACTCTCTTTCCACACGGACGCATCCATCCACGCATTGCCCTGTACAGCGTAGAGAGCACCTTCCGGGTAATCGTCGAACGACTCCTCCACAGTCCCACCCGGTTTCGCCTTGAAGATTATGAGAGGTGGCAGCTTCTTGCCGTCCGCGGCCACCGTGAGCAGTACCGTGGCACGGTAAGACTGCTTCTTCCCCTTGATCTTCGTGCTCTTCCCTGCCCCGCGCTCTGCAATTATGCGACCAGGTGCGTCGTCAAAGTAGACGCCAGTCCCATCCGCATTGTAGATTGAACCGAGAGGGTAGGTCGACGCAACACCTACAGCAGTTTCCTCTTTGAACTGCACCTGCTCCACAAGCAGCTCCTCCAAGGAGAGGACGGAGCGAGATGGCTGTCGAAACGCGAAGCCTTGGCGGCGGATGATGCGACGAATGAGGCGATGTAGACTCGCCTCTTGACGCAATGCTAGATAAGACTCAGTCCATGTGCTGTATTCCTCCGTTAGATACTGAGCAACATGACTAGTCTTGAGTGGGAAGTCTTCGCGGCGGAGATCCTTGACCCACTGGCGCAGCTCATCTTCGTTCTTGAACGATGCACGCCGGCCCTGACCACCAACGGAGACCTTTCTGCCTTGCCGGTTGCGACACGCAGCGCGGATCTTTGACTCGTTCTTGGACCAAGCAGTGATACTGGAGTGGCATTTGATGCCTCGCTCTCGCGCGATAGCAACAGGCTTGCCACCAGCGGCCAATTCGTTGAGGACTTCGAGCTTGAACTTGTTCGTGTACGCCAGGCGGGGTCCTTTGACGACGCGCACCGTATCGCTCGTCGACTCCAAGTCACTCTCCGACATCTCACTGCCATCGTCACTACTGGCTACGTGAACATCGTCACGCAGGCCCCACCGAAGAAGCCGGTAAGTCAGGTCGTTGTCGTCGTCTTCCATCAGCCCGATGAATAGTACTCGCAGTGCATGGGTCAGAGGCTGTGGATGAGAGCGTCTGACTTCAACCAATTTGATTGGCCAATAAATTGTATACCACTGAAACACCTCATGTTCGTAAAACCTCGCCGGTCACAACTTTTTGTCCGTCATTTCTTTCGGTCCGAATCTGTATCTCAATGACGTATACAATTGTGTGGTGTACACTGTACTTTTATGTGGTGTACATAAATCTGGAGTGGAACACATCATCTGCCCCACTGAAGCAAATTCCTTGAATAGAGAGCTGCTTACCACAACTTTGGGCAGTCTCCTTGTCCACATGTTCAAGATGGCGTCTGACGCAGAGTTCAGCGAGGATTGCGGAGACGATCCGTTCTATCCAGGCGCTATGTTCGTGGACAAAAATGCTTTCAAGAAGGCTATCCTCCACGAAGCGGCACGGGTGAGCGCAGGCTTCCGCATTATATTTGTTTTCAATGACGCTAATTTGTTCGTTTGCAGACGAGCCGGGCTTGTTTGTTCCCAGCAAACGACAGCGATACGATCCATGCCCGGTGTAAGAGTCTTGAGTGCGAGTATGTCGTGCATGGGCGAGTCAACAAACAGAGCGGGGTCAAAGTCACAAGCTGCTTCATCGTGCATACGTGCCTTCCAGGTATATTTCCACAAGCCTCCGGGCTCATTGTGGAGGATATCTGCCGTGAAGTTCTCCAGTATGGAAGTGAGGCCGCACCTGCATATGTGATTGCGAGAGCTCGTGTGGTGAAGCGGATCCCAAGTGTGAGGTTTAAGGTGATGAAGATCTCCGCCACCTTCGGGCAACCTACCGGGTGGGACCACCGTCATCGTGTGGTGTGCACCACGCAACTCGGTCACTGAAGTCGGTCACTTGGGGTCGGTCACTTGAGGTCGGTCGCTTGAGCTCGGTCACCTAAGTCGGTCACTCGATCACTCGATCGACCGCACACAACAGCTGTCAGGGTAGAGTTAGGACAGCAGGATTGAGTGGCTAGGAAGGCAGGGGCGACGTGCCCTGCGTAGGCATGGTATCCCTATCAAACAAGACTCCAAGTTCTCGGTTCTAAGTGCACTAGAAGGCGCTGTGCTTGTTCCATTGGTGTCTGGTCAAGATCCTCCGTCACTAAGAGTAGGTGACGTTAAACGATACCCGGTGAGATCAAGCGATCGAACCGACGAAGGCA
>JAADVE010000476.1:0-18184 GCA_023334595.1 Pythium utonaiense
AGTGCTCGTGACCAGCCGACGCTCAGTCAGTCACGGTCTGCGCATCTGCTTGACGCTGCAATCAACTGCCTGAGGATGTCGAGCTTTCACTCCATAAGCCCCGCGTTTCTGGAGGTCTCACTTTTATTTTAGTCACCAGAGGTCAAGGGCAGGGCACCGATCAGGAGCCATGAAGAATGCCTTTGGTGACTTGTCGCCGGCAAGGCCACTCTCATGTAGCAGTGCGACTGGTAATGACTTCAGCGGTGGTGAGATCCTCGGGCTTCATGAGAACCACAAGCTGTATGGCACGCTTCGTAAGGGTGCTATCCCGCGTCTCCTCTCGTGGTCCTCCGCAGGACTCTGTGCTGCTACGTTCTCGTCTGTGTTCTCCTACCTCGCGCTTCAAAGCGTCACGCGGCCGCTTATCTCGACGCAACTTGGCCTCTCTCGGCCCGAACAACTCGCTGTGCAACGGCTCGTGGAGCTGCCCATGGCGCTCAGCTTCTTGATCGGCTTGCTCTCGGACTGCTACCCGATCTTTGGGCTTCGACGCAAAGCCTACATGATCGTCGGGCTCGTGTTGAATGCAATCGCAACGCTCGCCATCGGTGCTATCGCAACGTACTTCGAGTCCCACGAGCGCGGTACGCGTCCCAAGTCACTCGTGTGGCTTGTCATCGTGATGTCGGCCGTCGCCAGTTTCGGTTGCATTATCACCTATCTATGCGTCCACACACGGACCATCGAGTTGTCCCAGCGAGAGCCGTTAGGCGTGCGAGGCTCTTTCCAAGCCAGTTACCTGATCGTGCGACGGCTGACGTCGCTCTTCACCGGCGTCTTCACCTACATCGTGCTTGGCGAGAGCACGACAAAGCCCAACATCCCGCTATCGACCTCGCTTTTCATCATGGTCGGCATCTGCGTGCTCCCTCTTCCAGTGGTGGTGCGGTTCTGGAGAGAAGAGCGGTACTCGCTGCCCGTGTCGTTCCCTGTGCGAAGCCAAATCTTCTGGAAAATCATGCAGCAGAAGGCCGTGTGGCGCACACTCATGTTCATCGCATTCTTCAGTCTGTTCCTGACCATCAAGATCCCAGATTCGACCAACATCATCCGCGCGTGGGCCGGAGCAGCCAAAGACAACTCGCTGGTTGTCCGTGTCATCTCGGATGTGACGATGCTACTCGTGCTGCTCGTATGGCGCTACTTCTTCATGAATCGCCCGTGGCGTACGTTCTTCCTCCTCGCTCCAGTGTTCCTGATCGTCCCCACGCTCATGATCTCGGCCTTGGTCGCGTTCGATGTGAGTCGAGATCGCTACCTGTATCGCACCGTGTTCTCCCTTACAATAGTCTCCGACGGTATCGTGGTGCTCAACAACATTGTGCCACTAACTGAGATCGTCCAGGAAGGTTCGGAGGGCGCGACTGTCGGCCTCGTCCTCTCGCTGCAGCGTCTCATCAGCGTCTTCGTCAACACCAATGCGCAGGGGCTCTTCCGCGGCGACAACTTCTACAACGTCGAAGAAGTCGTCCTCGACAGCTCCCACATCCATAAGGCCGTGTTTCTGTCGCTGGTCTTCGTCTGCTTGATCAACCTTGTGAGCAGCCTCGGGTTACTCTTCCTCCCAGCGCAGAAGCTCGACGCTCAGCAAATGCGAATGTACGGTGGATTCACCAAGGTCGCGTCGTCTGCGACAGTCGCGTTCGCTGTCGCGCTTTTCGTGTACTCGATGGCCATCAACATCATGACTTTCATCCCCAGCACAGGCTGCACGAAGATCGTCGGTGGGACAGGATGCTAACCGGTTAATCTAATCACATCGATCCATCTATCCTTTACGCTGAGAGGGGACATCCTCACTCGCATGGCTGGAAATAGGTCGTGGCTGTTTGAAGAAGCGAGCATCGAGGCTGATTATGCCGAACGCAGATCAAAAGAAGGGTGAATGGGTGCACACTATCGTCTAGAGCACCCAGCTTGGATCCGGGAACAACCCACCGCCAACATAGCGTCGATAAAGTCATGCTTGTATGAATATTCACATCGCGAGCGGCCACAAACAATGCTAGCGTCTGCTGCAGACCACAGCTGGGTCTGAGAAGCGGCAAATGGGTCGCACGACTCAGCAGTGCTACCACCCAGCGCCCACAGATCTGGACGAATGCTGTGTAGCACATGGTCCTCCGAACCCACACCATTCTGGCCACATCTTACTGTGATCGTGCGGGAGAGGGTCGTGCTCAAGACCGTTAATTCGAGACAACGCCGACTCGACCAAGAGCCGTGTTTCCCTGCACATCCTTTCTCACTCGTGGATCTCATCGCCCTCAGCAAAGGTGACCACGCTGCTCACTTTCTCTTCTGCGGTTATCCTTGGCGACCCTAGGACCATTGTAATAATCATGGCACGACAAGACCCCCCTGCCCACAAGCCGGCACAGACCATCTTGGACGGCATCGATTCCATCACTGTTGAAGAGAACGAGGTTGGCAGCTTCGACTACGGCGTGACGAACTTCGACCATAGGCTGTACGGCAGCATTCGAAAAGGAGGCGCTCCGAAGTTCTTCTCGCTACAATGCGCAGGTTTGTGTGCCGCAACCTTCTCGTCCGTGTTCTCCTACGTCGCGTTACAGGGTGTCACACGCCCACTTCTAGCAATCCAACTCCAGCTCAGCTCTCAAGAACTGCTCGCGGTCCAACGTCTTGTCGAGCTCCCTATGACCTTGAGCTTCCTGATTGGTTTGCTGTCCGACTGCTACCCAATTCTCGGCTTACGACGGAAAGCGTACTTGATGGTCGGCCTCGTTTTGAACGCAATTGCTACTCTGGTCATCGGGATAATGTCAGCTTATTTCGAATCACAAGGCGCGAGAGACCGCAACAATGGGCTCGTGATGCTCGCGATTCTCGTGGCGGCCGTTGCCAGCTTCGGGTGCATGTTCACGTATCTGTGTGTTCACACGCGCACTATCGAACTCTCCCAGAGGGAGCCACTACTCATCCGCGGCTCCATTCAAGCATCCTATCTTATCGCCCGTCGGGCGACCTCGCTGATCACTGGGGTCTACACCTACTTCATGATCGGTTCGGATCTCTCCAAGCCCCACGTAGCGCTGTCAACGACTGTTCTGATCAGCGTCGTCGTCTGCATCCTCCCCGTACCGGTGATCCTCCGCTATTGGAACGAAGAGCTCTACTCACTGCCTGTGTCGTTCAAGGTGCGAGGTCGGATCATGTGGAAGATCATGCAGCAAAAGGCTGTGTGGCACACGCTCGGCTTTGTCGGCGTCTTCTCGCTCTGCCTCGCTGTAAAGTTCACAGAGACTTCCGACGTTATCCTCGCCTGGGCTGGTGCCGCTCAGGATGACGGGCTGCTACTCCGCATGATCTCAGATGTGACACAACTTCTCGTCGTCGTGGCGTGGCGATACGTCTTCATGAACCGACTGTGGCGTACGTTCTTCGTGTGGGCTCCTGTGTTCCAGATCATGCCTGCAGGTATCATCTCGGCGATCGTTGCGTTTGGCGCCAGTCGCGACCGGTATCTATATCGAAGCATCATCTCCTTCACGAACGTCGCCGACGGCATCATGCAGCTGGTCAACATCGTGCCGATCACGGAGATCGTTCAGGAAGGATCGGAAGGCGCCACGGTCGGTATCGTGCTCTCGTTGCAGCGACTGATCAGCATCTTCGTTAGCACGAACAGCCAGGGCTTGTTCAAAGCGCAGAACTTCTACAACCCGGCAGTCATCGAGCGCGACGACTCGCACGCCCACAAGGTCGTATTCTTGACACTCGTAGTGAACTACGCCATCAACGGACTGAGCGTCTTTGGCTTACTGCTGCTGCCGTCTCAGCGACTTGACGCTCAGCAAATGCGGTCGTATGGTGGCTTCACCAAGTGGGCATCTGGCGCTCTTGTGGTCTTCGCTCTGCTCCTCTTCCTCCACTCCATGTTTGTGAACGTGCTCACCTTCATCCCTGCCACAGCATGCGCTCGACTAGTCGGTGGGGGCGGCTGCAGAGTATAAATACCAACCTTCATCTTGAAAGCATACAATTCAGTACCGGTACGACTACCACCGTGACGGATGCAGCCTTGATCCTGTGCGTTCAGATGGTTACCGATCGTAGAGACTGAGCACAGTCGTCATACGCCTGCCTCACAGTACAGTACTACAATGGTTGTGTTGGCTTCTGACTAGCACACTCGGATGATGGATAACTTTCTTCAGGCCAGATGGAGCAAAGCATCTTAATGGATTCTGGCCGCAGTTGCAGGTCCCCATCAGTGGTGGCAGCAGCAGTATTCAGCGAAGACCATTTGCTGATTGGATGTCCACGAGGATGTGGATTGTCCAGCTTCAGCTCCTCCCCTCACACTGGTTACTAGACAGATGGAGGTGGCCGGATAAAAGACGCGCGACCGGTGCTCTCGGTGGCTCATTTCCGTATTGAACCGATCCTCACGACCCCATGCGGCCAAGCCTCAAGACCGAGGAGATCCCGCACCTGGCGTATCCATCGACTCGCGATGCGCCTCTCGCGATTGACTTGGCCAACTCGTCGTATGACGAGTCCCATGACCCGGCACCCGAGGGCTACAGAGGGTACTTTGGAGCGATCCGACCAGGAGGCCCGGTGCGCGTTTTCTCCAGAGAGTACTGCGGACTCGTTGTCTCCGGGTTCATGTCTTCCTTCGTGTATCAGCTGCTCCGCGACTGCCTTCGATATCTTTTCCTCCTCGTCGACTTCGACTCGGATTCGCAAGTCGCGGCTCAGCGCTTCGTGGATTCCATGGCCATGTTCGCGTTCTTCGTCGGCCTCCTGTCCGATTGCGTACCGCTCTTTGGCTACAATCGCAAGAGCTACATTCTTCTCGGTTGGGGCATCACGTGCTGTGTCCTGCTCGTTCTGGTCCTCGTCTCTCCAGCGTCGAGTCGATTCCTCTCCCCGCTCACGTTCACGGGACTCGCCGCTTGCTGCAGCTTTGGAACAATGGTGAGCTATGTTGCCACCGAGATTCGCTTGGTAGAGCTATCGCAAAGAGAAGCGCTTCACGCTCGAGGCTTCCTTGTCGGGATCTACTCGATCTTCCGCATCACCGGCCAAGCAATCGGCCGCGTAGTCGCGAGACTGGTACTTGGTGCGTCATCGTGGGTCAGCATTCGCCACGGATTCGTCGCGCTGCTCTTCTTGTCTCTCATCGCACCCATGTGTGTGTACAAGTACCTCGACGAGCCGTTCTCGACAAGACCGAAGCTGCCGTGGAGGGAAGGCTTCCTCAACTTCCGACTTCTCATCCAGCAACGCGTCGTCCGTTACATCGTCGCATTCACGTGCGTGTTCTCTTCATTCTCCAATATCCGCATGCCAGACGCGGATAGCGTCATCGCCAAGTGGGTCGGCGTCGGTGATGATGGTCTCTACATCGCAAGGGTGGCCCGAGACATTGTCGCAGTCACGACGGTGTGTATGTGGGCTGCGTTCCTGTTGAACAAGCCATGGCTCAAGATCTTCGGAATGGGCCCGTTCTTCAACTCGTTCCCACCAGTGCTGCTCAGCTTGGCAGTCGCGACGGATGTATACCGTGCAGAATGGTTCTACTTCATGATGAGCACGTTGAGTGGCGTGGCGGACGGCATCTTCCGCATCGCCTACCTGGTCCCACTCGTCGAGATCTGTGCAATGGGATCCGAAGGCCAGACTGTCGGCATAGTGTTGTCATTCGACAAGCTTCTCGCTACCATCGCACGCACAGCAAGCACGGAAGGCTTCACGGCTGCGAAGTGGTCGCTAACGCCCGACGCCGTCTCACTCGACAGCAACGACGCCCACAACCGCGTAGCAGCGATCAACGTTGCCGGAAACATCCTCCGCCTCTTGGCATTGCTTGCATTTGTCTTCCTGCCCACACAGAAGGCAGACGCACAGCAGCAGCGTGTCTATGCGTCTTCGAGTCCCCACGGAGGCGCTCTGATCGTCGCTTTCTTCCTGCTCACATTCGTCGGTGTTCTCGCACTCGACATCAATCTCTATCTGTGACGTGTGCACAATGCCCCTTCGACGAGATCTTATTATATTTCAAAGAACAAATGATTGACCTACCATCATTCTCCACGCAGTTGATTGGCTAACGTTGATTATGACCCATCGTTCCATCTGTTTAACCACCTCTATAATCGGATCGGTATCACCTGAACGCAGACTTCGATTGGGTTCATCCCACTTATAACAGTACACTATTTACCTCTATAAACGCATATTCTCCCTGCATCGATCCGTCCGACATGATGCCGTCCTTTCTGGCAAGCGAACATCGCCGAAGCCCCGCTGTTCCGCTGGCCGCGGACGTCACACGAGACTCAACCGCCCGGTCGAAGCGGATGGAACGAGCGCAGCCATTCGGCCCTGAGCTACAGTACAGTACTGTACACTGAACGCAGTCATTCGCTGCTTACGCGCATTCGAAAATCCGGCTTCAGTGAACCGCTCGTGAGGCGCCCGGTCAAGCGTTCCACTCGTGCAGCCTTCCCCAGCAGATCTCTTCACGAGCAGCTCCATTCGCGCATTCGCCGCGCTCAGCTTCCAGTGAGACTAGAACGATGCCACCGCAACAAGTCGTCGCGCATGAGACCACCACGGCCGTGGAGTCTGTGGATCCGGTAAAGGCTGATGTCCAGGAGCCAGAGAGTGAGAAGCTGTTGAACCGCGCCGTGTATGCTAGCACGGCGTACGAAAAACCAGCTACCTGGCCGCAGACGTTGCGTGGCTGGGCGTACGTCGGGTGGATCATGCTGGGCCCGTTCCTGGATATGATCTGGGTGATCATCCCGACGCAGCTCATCATCCGCTCGCCGTGGCTGTTGGGCAAGAAGGCGGTGTGGCCGCAGAAGCTGCTGCAGTGGCTCGAGGAGACGTACTACTCGATGCTCGGTGGATTGCTGGAGACTTTCGGTGGTATGAAGTTTGTGATCACGACTGATGACAAGGAGACGGGAGATGCGCTCGCGTTCTCGGAGAAGGAGCAAGTGCTGCTTATCTGCAACCACCGCACAGAGATCGACTGGATCTTCTTCTGGTACGTTCCTCTCTGACTCTGAATTGCAGTTCGTTGCGACTCTGATGGGAATGCTCTCGATGCGAATAGGAACCTCTCCATGCGCTTTAACTGCCACGGCCGTATCCGTGTGATGATGAAGTCGATGATCCGCTGCCTACCCGGTCCTGGTTGGGCGATGCTGATGCTCGATTACCCCTACATCAGCCGCAAGTGGGAGACCGACCAGGGTCGTATCAAGAGCCAAATCGCGTCCTACAAGCAGGCGGCAATCGGCTACTGGCTGTGCATGTTCCCAGAAGGCACGGCTCTCTTCAAGAAGACGCTGGAGCGCAGCCACGAGTTTGCGAAGCAGACGGGAGAGAAGCTGTGGGATTATGTGCTGTTGCCCCGCGTGCGTGGCTTCGAACTGTGTGCGAATGAGATGGATCCAGACTGCGTGCTCGATGTCACCGTTGGATACCCGGAGCTGCAAGATGGTGTTCGGCCTTCACCGGTAAGCGAATGATATGCTGTGTATGGGTGGGGTGACTCATTAACTGACGGGTCTGCATACCTGTAGCTTCGTCTGCTGCGCGGCCAGTTCCCGACGGCTGTGCACGTCCACCTCACCAAGCACAGCAAGGCTGAGATGACCAAGCACAAGGACTCAATGGACCAGTGGGTGAAGGCTCGCTTCCAGGAGAAGGAAACGCGTTTGCGCCAGTTCTACGAAGACGGATGCTTCGCCGGCAAGCGAGTCGACACGTCTCTTACCAACATCCCAGCCGCAGTTGGCAAGGGCATTGTCTTCCACTCTTTCCTGTGCGTTTGGACGATGGCGACCTGGTACTTCTTCCCCCTCGCAAGCTTCCTGTGGTTTACGTTCTGCATGGCTGTCGTCATCCATCGCATCCAGGCCTTTGGTGCATGAGCTTATGCACTGAAAGTAATATAATCCGATCTCTTTACCACTGTAGCTACTGCCCGTTCGGTTTGATGCGCCATTTTTCGCTGCCCTTCGGCGGAGCCGCTACCCCAGTGCCGCATCGAAGACCGAGCTCGATGCATCGACGCTGCACCTCCTGCACACTCCGCCCGGACAGCCGACGCGCGATCATCTCCGCTGTGTCGCCCTGCTGAGCTTTGAGCACACTCTCTTCCGCGTCGGAAAATGCGACTTCATAGAAACTTCCCCCGCGTCCAGCCGCGGCCGCCATGCGCTTAGACACCTTGCGACTACCCACGATACCTTGGCCTTGAGCAGAGACTACGAGGGCTATGCAGATGGCCGCAGAAAACAGCGCAGAACGATTCATCCTGGCGTCGTGGTCGGCGCGTTCGAAGGTGGAGCGTCGCAAGTGAGACCGTGGCGCCGATTACGACTCTTCAAGATCGCAGTGGGTCTAGTATTCGAAGCGGCTCGCGTTGCAGATCTCACGGCGGACTTCCAGGGGGCAAACCTCAGCCTTCTTCCATCGATTGTTTCGACGGGATGCTGTCTTCAACTTCCACGCCAATGGAGTCAGCTCGGATCTCGCTTCGCGATGACGACTCACGCACCTCACTGAGCACATCCCAGTGAGGCAATGACAATCGGAAGCACTGATGGTGCTGTTGTGCCCGTAGAAGAGATCAATGTCCTCTGTGTTTTGCCGTAGATCGGTTTCATTATCTGGATGCTCAGACATCTCCATCGCCAACGGAGGGAGCTTAATCCATAGAAGCTATGCGTCGTTTTGTACTCTAGTGAGTGCACTGAGGTGTGCGCCGCCTCCACTTGCTTCACCACAACGCATTTCACCGAAAACGAGATCGAAAATAATGGATTCGTCCCACCCAGTCGCCAGCTTGACCAGCTCAGATGTGATCCATCTCGCGCTACTCCAACCGCACGACGACGACGCTGTTGTGTTCATTGCGCAGCGGACAATGGGGGACACGGAAGGCATCGACATTGAAGGCAGCACCCAAGAAGGTCCAATTCGATCGACAAGCGACCAGCCAGCCTACCTCTTCAGCACAACATGCCTTGGCTTGGCTGTTAGTGCAGGCGTCCTAGCCCTTTGCGGAGCTCTTGTTTCAACAGTCTTTAAACCGCTCTTCATCGATGGTTACCTGGCGAAGGCTCACATTGATCTCGCATCGACAGCGTCTTCACTGATGCAGTGGCCTCCAGTTCTTTCCATTGCAATCGGCTTGCTCTCCGATGGACTGCTCACGGCAGGACTTGATCGCAAGACAGGCTTACTTCTCGGGTGGCTTCAAGTCGCTGTCTCATTTGTGTTAGCTGCTGCTATCAGCTACACATCTGACCTGACATCGCATACCGTCGCCACAGCTCTGCTCTGTTTGAGTATCGTCGCCATCGTCGGACTTCAAACCGTATCAATCGTGTCGTTGGCAATCACTGTCGACTACGCTCAGCGAGAGACCACAGAGACACGTGGACACTTTCAGGGCTCGTACTTCCTCGTCTTCTACGTCATCACTGCCTTAGCGCAGATCGTGTCCACACAAATCCTCGTCGAGACAACAGAAGCCGGCAGACTCGAGTCATTGATCGATCTGCAGCAAACGACGGTGCTTCTTGCAAGTTGTTCACTACTTCCGTTGCCCTTCGTCCGGTGGCATCTCAACGAAGACCACAATGCACTTACGAGCCCTCGATCATCTCGTGAGCGAGCCAAGTCAACTGAAGCGGTACCAGTCGCGGACAGCCTGAAAGCTTTTCTCCAGCAAAAGCCGGTGTACCGTATCTTCCTCTTCCTCTTCGGAATCGTCTTCCTTGTGAATGCGAAGAGCACCGACGTCCACCGCGCTCTACTCACGTGGAGTGGAGTCTCACCAGACAAAGCTGGTAATGTTCTCGTGTCTCAAGCAACACCCAAAGTCGTTGCGGTCATTTTGTGGAAGTTCTTCATGATCAACCTCAACTGGCGTTTCCTTGGCGTCTGTGGGCTTGTGCTCTACGTTCTTTGCTGTCTAGTCCTCACGCTCGCCTGTGGACTCGGTGCTTGGAGAGATGAATCAACGTACTACACGTGGACCGCAATCGCAGCCATTCCTCTCGGCTGGTTTGAGGTTTTCCTAGTGATTCTTCCGACTGAGGTCGCTGGAATCGGCCACGAAGGAATGGCAGTTGGGTTTGTGTCGTCATGTATCGGCCTCATCACGATCACTTCCACGACGCTGTGGGATTCCATCAACACGGCCATCAGCTTCACAATCTCCGATAAAGAGATTCTGGCTGATCGAGTTTCTACCCGCCACAAGGTCGTGTGGGTGGGCCTGATCTATGCTGTTGTGAACTTTAGCAGCATCGCATTGGCACCACTTCTCCCACGTCAGAAGCGAGAGGTGCAGCGGTGGCGAGTGTTCGAGGACTCGAGCCGTCCAGCAGCGCAGTCACTCGTGTGCATGTTTGTGCTATTGCTGGCATACAACCTCGCGGCGAATTGGTTGGCAAACAAACGATGATCGTGATCAAGAGTGTAGCCATCTTCGGTGTCCGCATCTCAGGTGTTTAGGCCACTTCTTCGACCGTGGGAAAATGACAAAAGGCGTATACGAACCTGACCCTAGAGCGAAAAGCGTATACAGCACGACAAAGAGCGTATACGGAATCTGACTCGTGCCAAAAGCGCATATAGGGTGCTCGCTTCGCTCGCTGTTGGGCAGGAGCCTCGCCGACCTTCGCTTCGCTCCGGTGGCTCGAGGCTAGATTGTGCATTCACCGCAGGCTTGTGGGCCCGCCGTTTGCCGCTTGCAGGACCCACGCCCGCAACCTACGCAACGCTCCGGTGCTAGCGCGTGGGACCCCCCTGCTAATCGCGGCACGGCTCCCGGTCGGCCATTGTTCCCATGTCATGGAGAGTTGTGACAAAAAGCGTAGACTGTCAGGAGTGGGTTTCTGTATATGCTTTTCGCTCTAGGATCAGGTTTGTATACGCCTTTTGTCGTTTTCCCCTTCGACCGTTCCATATTCGCGGACGTCTTTAGCATAGGATAACCGAAGCCTTTCAAATCATTCTTCGAAGCACTGCAGTTCTTGACGACACAACGGATTGTGGGAATCATAGCACTGGCAACACAGAGCGAGAGCAACCGGTGGACGAGGTGGCGGTTCCTTCTTCCACGTGTTCTTTCTAACGCCCTGAGCAACAAAACCCAGTGCTGGAAACAGAGACACATGAGTCACGAGATGTGAGACTCGACCAAGCGTCCAGCTTTGGATCCTCAGAGATTCATTGAGGAGGTGTCTCTGCTTGAACGAGGCTGATTCCTTACACAATACTCGCGAACCCTCGTGGCGCAAAACCGTTGACAAAGGGTGCACCTTGCTGAGCAAAAATATGTGAGGGTCCCTCATTGAATCCCAAGCTGGAGCTGATAGCCAGCGTTCTCTACGAACAAGCGACGAGCAGATATTGCCACGTTGTGTGAAGAAAGACCAGACTATCCCGTCACATCAGGTAACTCCACACCCATTTGTCCCGCCTGCCGAGGCAATCACATCAGGAGCCGGCGGTAAGCTTCACCGTACCGAAAGTAGATCAAGGACTCGATGGATTCAGTGACAATCGCTGCGAAATGCGCGAAACGTGGGGGTCTTGGAGGATTTGCCGTTGCCAGCATCGAGCGACGAGAGCTCGTTCCCACGATCTCGACCGACTTCTCTTTCCGCTCCGCTTGCAATCGAGATGTGATGCGGTCTCCGCACTCGTCCGGAGATGGTCTGGCCTCGCGCATCCCATCTTGAAGTGGATTTTTCCATCTGCTTTTTGGTGTCAGTCTTTTTTTCGGTTTTCGGAGCTCATCTCAGTTGAGCTCCCTCAAGCCCTCTCCGCTCTCCACGACTTCTATCATCACAGCTGAAATACAAGGGTATGTGATTTGAGAGATAATTACAAGGCGTAGATGTTCATCTTTGTATCGTTTTAGACGGGGATACGTTGTACGTGGTATGAAAGCTCACGCTCGGTCGGGAAAAGATCCTCTTATCAGCCCATCCCTTTGTGCCCTCGGACACTGTGGTGGAATCGACACGTCGACGACATGGATCTCGTGCGTTGTTGGATCGACACGCTGTCGAAAGTATCGGCATTTCGCGCCTCTTGCGCTGTGCCGTAGTGGTGAGCTCATGGGAATTCTTGGAACTGGGGACGATGCCGCTACGTTGGCAGTCATTTGATTTCCATGCTCGGTTGCTGGTCATGCTGTCCACGGATCAAGGATCTAAGGCTCGCACTGGGACTTTTTGTGCCGACATTTTCCCTTGAGGTCTTGAAGCCTGCGACTCGTCTGATGATTAGCACCCGGAGGCAAACGCCAGAGCACGTCCGATTGAAGTGAGATGGGGGAGAAACGAGAGACTCTTCTTCCCACGGACCGGACACCGCGGAGAAGAGGCGGCCAGCCTCTGACTTCTCGCACTGTGGGTGGTGCACTGTGCCGAGTTCAGCACACGCTGTCAGCCAGAGCCTCGCAGCGGTCCGGTCCAACGCCTTTCCAACCCTTGGGCTGCCACGCACTCGCCACTCGCGGTTTTCTTTCGTTCTCGCCACAGGAATCCCAGTCACCACACCAGCCATGTCACTGTCGGCTCCTGACGACCTCTACATGCTCCGCAAGGACAAGTCTTTCCGCTCGGCGTCGATCACAGTCACCGATGACGACGAGGACATCGTATTCATGGCGCAGCCGACCGCGCGCGGCGGGATTCGTGAAGCCGACAGCATCAGTGAGACCGTGCCGAAGGGCCGGTTCGTCGCAGGCGAGGAGTTCTTCAACTACGCTGCTTTCGGTAGTCTGCGCGAGGGGCTTCCGTCTGTCATGCTGCTCTCTCCCCAGTACTTCGGCCTCGCGTTCAATGCTATCATCGCTGGCTTCACCGTCACGTTCTCCTCCTACGCACTCCAGCCTCTGCTTGTCGCTGTTCTCACGGAGTATCAGCCAGATCAGATCAAGGCCGCTGAGAAACTTGTGCAATGGCCAGGAACCCTCGCAGTGTTCATTGGCTTGTTCTCGGACTGCTATCCACTGTTTGGATACCGCCGCAAGTCCTACATGATGCTGGGCTGGATATTGTCTGCGATCATGTACTTTGCCATGAGCATCATCGACTCGACCATGGACAAGACCAACACCTCAATCGGCTACTTGTACTTGATCTTCAGTATCATGTCGTCTGTCGGAAACCAGATCATGTGGATGACGTCGCTGGCCATGACCGTCGAGTTCGCGCAGCGCGAGCATCTCTACGAACGAGGACACTTGCAGTCACTGTACTTCATCCTCCACTTTGCCGCTGCCGCCATCACGCACGTGATATGTGCGAGTGTGATCCACCCGCAAGACGACGGGACACTCAAGTCCGACGTCTCGCTGGGTGGTGCCGGGCTCGTGCTCGGAATTGTGTGTCTACTGCCACTCCCGGTTCTCTACTGGTTCCTCCATGAAGAATACGCACCTATGAACCGCGTATCGCTCTCTGGTCGACTCAAAGAGCTCTGGAACTTCCTTCAGCAGAAGGTGGTATATTGCATCTTCTTCTACCTCGTCGTGACCATCTTTCTCATCAGTGCGGCCAGTCCGGACGTTCAGAATGCAGTGTTCGCGTGGTCCGGCTACCAAGGTTCCAAGTACGAGTGGCTCATGCTCTCCGTGAACGCCCCTAAGCTGATTGGTGTGCTGATCTTCAAGTCGTTTTTCATCAACGTTGATTGGCGGAAGATCGGCGCGCTCGGCCTGTGTTACTTCGTGGCCGTGAACGTGGCCCTAACGATCCCGGTCACGTATGACAAGACCCGGCACCTATGGTACTTGTACCTCATGATGGCGCTGGCCCAGATCCCGCAGGGTTTCTATGAGCTGTTCATTGTCATTCCAGCGACAGAGATCGCAGACGTCGGACGTGAAGGCGTGACGATGGGGCTGATCTCTTCGTTCATGGCTCTCATCTCCATTGCCGGTGGAACGCTTTGGGATTCGGTGAACAAGGGCGTAGGCATCAAGGTCGACTTGGAACACGTCGCCATGGACTTGCCGTCAGCTCGTCACGATGTCACCGTCGCGACCATCGTCTACTCAGTCGTGCAGCTTCTGGCAATCGTCATGTTCTGGTTCCTGCCCAAGCAGAAGCTCGACGCACAGCAGCTTCGAGCTTTTGGAGGCTACAACAGCGTAGCCCGACTCGCGATTCTCACTGTATTCCTCGCGCTGTTCATCTACGACCTCACGTCTAATCTCATCGACTGGTAGAGACCGAGTAGCTGCCGTATACAATTCATTTCTTCGTTGCACTGCACATTGACTGAGCTCCGCGATGTTGTACTCTATTTCACCAGGTACTGCGGCTGCTGTACTGTACCGTAGTACACAGTAGCTTGGCTGGCAGTCAGTCCCCCGTCTTCGTTGACGCTTGGCCGTAGAGCAAGAAACAGCCAGAACCGCACACCCATTTGATGGTTTCGTTCCTTCCACAATGACGTTTGGTGCGGGTGTCGATGCAAGCAAAACGGACACAGACGCATCTCTCTCTATGGTCAGCTGCACTTGAGTTAAACCTGAGTCGCATCCGGTCAGCTGCTCGGCGGCCCCATCGAGTCTCGATTCGATACTGTACAGTACACATCTGAGCGATGACACTTCTTCAAGCACCGAACCAGCCCTCGAAGACAGTGGAAGACTACAATTAGCACTGCTAGAGAGATCCCCCCGCTATGAACCGCACCTCCTGGCGTCGGAGGCGAGTCCACATCGTGCCATGCTGGCGGGCTTTGATCAGAATCGCACCGGAACCACTCCACCCTCCGCAAGGTGAGTCACGAGGTGACTCCACCGCACGCAAGGTCCGTTGTATCGGCAATACAACACGCAATACTGTGCAGTGTTGCTGTTCGTTGCTGCACGCTCATTAAAACTTTCAATGCGTAGTAGTACACTGTAGTTCCCCGAAGACAGTGAAACCTGATCAGTTCCACAACCCACGCGATGTCATCGTCTAGAATCCATGAGGGACTTCCCGAGACGTCTTGCGCAGGACAAGCTGTCTGCGAGGAGCTCTTGCCAGCTGGAAACGAGATACAGCCAGAATCGTGTTTTATCCTGTCAAACAGGACGAAAGCGAGACGGTATCCGTGTCTAAATGTGTTTAATCATCACCAAGACATGCCTAAACGAGGTGAAATCCTGTGACGACTTGTGCCAAAACGGGTACCTTTGGCCGGTCTCTGGCCACGACATCTCACGAGGTTTCCCGCCGACCAGGTTTTGTGACCAGCGCGTGACTGGCGGACCTTGAAGCCGGTATCCCACCTCCCACGCTGTGGCACAGACCCTGGCAGCGAGAATCCTCGGTGTCATCGTGTCACACCGATGGTGTGCTGCGTACATCACCTCCTGCGATGATGAGACCGTGGGTTCGGTACGCCAGTCACCCCGAGAGACAGAGAATGTGATCGTGAAAGTGAGAGAGAGTGCCAGCGCGAGAGAGAGTGAGCAGAAGGCCACTCGCCAGTTCTTCAGGCGGCTTCCACAAGACAAAGACGCAGCAGAGGCAAATGAGAGCTCTCACGCGCGACGAGATCGTGCTACCGCTGCCCACGTCTCCCAAGCATGCGCTCTCCGGCCGCTCTCGGGCACCGACAACATCTTCTATCACGGCGCCGTCCATGAGCATCTCGGACCATCCGAGTTACGTCCAGCCCCCTCGCTCGAGAGGTCTCACGGGGTCTCATCACTCCAGCTCTCAGCGTCGGTTTGTCGCTGGGCCGACGTTTTTCAACTACGAAGCCTTTGGCAGCCTCCGGCCCGGACAGGAATGGATCCGGTTGTTCAGCGCAGACTACATCGGCCTCGCTGTCCACGTGACGCTGTGTGGATTCGCGTTCTACTTCTTCTCGTATGGCTACGGACGTCTTCTTGCCGAGTATCTGAGGGCGAACGACGAAAAACAAGTGCAGGCAACTCACTATGTCCTCGTGTGGCCTCAGGCGCTGTCCCTGGTCATCGGACTGGTCTCTGACTGCTTCCCGATCCGTGGATACCGGCGGAAGTCGTACATGATCATTGGATGGGTGATAAGTCTCGCCATGTACATCGTCATCATCGTCATGGACACGTACAGCAAAAGTGGAGAGAAGCTGTATCGATCCGAGTCCAAGACCCAGTTCGATCTCGGCCTCACCGAAAGGGTAAAGGGCACTGAGGCGAGCGAGTTTGCGTTGGCGTATCTGATGGTGAGCCTCGTCGCCGCCTTTGGAATCCAGATCTCGTGGCTCTCGGCGATCGCTATGAGTGTCGAGTACGCCCAGCGTGAGCAGCTGAACCACCGTGGAAGGCTTCAAGCTACGCTCGTCACACTGTACTACGCTGGTGGTGTGGCGGCTCAGATCCTCACTGCTGTGGTCATTTCCGAGGGTGTGAACAGTGACCACTTGGTCTCCACCATGTCGGTCGGCACCTCGGCCGCAGTACTGGCGTGTGTGTCTGCACTGGCTATTCCATTCATAATGATGTGCTACCACGAAGACCCGTTCATCAACACCACGCGTGTCGGTATGTCGGTTGGCCAGCGGCTCAAGAACTTCTGGAAGTTCTGCCACCAGAACGTTGTCTACAGGGTGCTTTTCTTCATTATTCTCCACTTGTTCCTCGTCGGTCTCTTCAACCAGAACGTCCGCGATGCTGTGCAGAAGTGGTCGGGTGTGACCCGCAAGGAGGCGTTGGCGATCGAAGTCACTCGCATGGCCTCGATGATGTTCAGCATCCTCATCTGGAAAATCTACCTACGCAACGTGTGCTATCGATCATTGGCATTCTGGGGTTCGACATTCTACATTGGCGTCTACGTCATGCTCACCGTGTTCGCCACCTACGACGTCGTCCGCAACGAGTGGTTCTACGGTGTGATGCTCACGCTGGCGGACGCTCCACGAGCGTGGCTAGTGCTGTATGCGATCATCTTAGCGACAGAGATATCCGACATCGGCCACGAAGGCGTGACAGTAGCTCTCGGCATGTCGTACCAAACACTTGCCGGCCTCGCAGGTTTCACACTCGCAAGGGTGTTCCCAGGCTTGATCGGTTACAAGGTGACAATGGACCAAGTACAGGAGGACTCACCGATGACTCGCGCCACCGTGATGAAGGCGTTCTTCATCATCATCGCGATTAACCTAACGTCCTTCCCATTGATCCGCATCCTCCCTCGACAGAAGCTCGATGCCCAGCAGATGCGAGCGTTCGGAGGCTACAACCGCTACGCAAGCACCGCGCTACTGCTCACGTTCACCGTGCTGCTATGCTTCAACTTGGCCGTCAACCTTGTCGTCGTACTCTAGGCTCTCTATCGATACCGTGTATACACGGCGTGAATACTATGTATCCCACTCTTCTCCATGACCGGTAGTAGCCAAGATGGACTACCAGCGTGTCTTGGTGACGGCTTGCGCCTCACTTTTCTCTAGCAGCAATAGCAATGGCAAGACGTTTCTGGGACACATCAAATGCCACGCAACCACTCGAGCATCGCTATCCACCTACTTCAACCCGATTTCGCTTGCAACATCTACCCTGCGAGTACAAGTTTTGTGAGAATCGAGGCTGTGAGGCCGGCGTGTCACCGAGGCAGTTAACGAATGTGTGTTTCATCCGGCAGCCGCAATCACGACGATGATGGAGTGGAGTCATATGGAGCAGCAATCATGATTGCAAGACGTTTTGTCGGAGACATCAATTGTCTCGCAACCATGCCGTCCGTCTTCTTCGACTGGATTTCGCTTGCAACGTCTGCCTAACCAGAAACAACTGGAGTCTGAAGTCCAGACTCTCTGAACAGGTAGAGAGCCATGACTCCTGTCATTGATATTCGTCAGAATAGTGTGAGCAGTGCAATCTCCAACCCACTCGACAGGTGTTGAAACAGGCTCGTGGCACAAGAAACCTGTCTCGATCGAAGGCGCGGGGTAGAGTTGCGAGAGTCTCGCAACTCCATCATGGTCAGCATGGCCTCGGCTTCATCCGGTTTTCACCGGACTGAATCCGTTTTCTGCTCTCGACGAATCCACGCCCGGCTTGTGTGGTCCTAATCAACTCATCAAGGTCAATGCTCTATCACTGTGCACTCTCTGCCTTGTACAATCTAGGTACACC
>JAADVE010000477.1:0-18174 GCA_023334595.1 Pythium utonaiense
AGGACGAATCGAGTTCGAAAGCGTCTCGATCAGGTACCGACAAGGGCTTCCTCGCGTCGTGCGGGGCGTGAGCTTCACGATCGCTGCAGGTGAAGATATCGCTGTGATTGGCAACAACAACTCTGGTAGGAAGACGCTCTTCGCAGCAATTACCCGGCTCGTAGAGCTGACGACAGGCACGATCACGATCGACGGTGTCGACATCAGCAAAGTCGGGCTCCACGATCTCCGCTCCAACATCGCTCTTCTCTCACCAGAGCCCGTGCTCTTTGCAGGCTCGATCCGAATGAATCTAGATCCCACTCACCGCTTCAGTGACGACGAGATCTGGACCGCACTCAAGAAAGCCCAGCTCCAGGACGTCGTGCTTTCCCTCGACGAGGTCGTGAACGAAAAGGCTTCTAACTACAGCCTGGGCGAACGCCAGCTCCTGAGTCTTGCTCGTATTCTCCTGAGAAAGCCCAAGGTGATACTGGTGGACCAGGGTGACTGGCTTCCCGCAGTGGCTTCGGTGGACCAGGAAATGGAGCAGGTTGAGCTGTGTCTTCGCCAGGAATTTCCCAACGCCACGCGAGTCACGATCACCCATCGACTCGCCACGTTGACCGAAGCCACACGCGTGTTAGTGATGGAGAACGGCCAAGTGGCAGCTATGGGCACGCCCAAGGAGCTGCTCAAGACCAGCAAGAGTGTGTACAAGGCCACGCTCGAAGACTGGAAGCGGCGAGGCCGCGAGGACCGCAAAAAGACCTAAAACGAGTTTTCCACGTGTGCTAAACGTTAATTACCAATATTTCGATAAACTAGTTTCCACACTAAGTACGCTTTGGTCCATGCGAACTTACGAGGAGCTCCCGTCATGCTCGATGGCTCACCAGTGAGCGAGCAGCTCCAGACGAATATGTCCTCGGCACGCGAGCGCAAGCGCAAGGACGGGTTCTCTCGGCGCCGCCGCGGCGACAGCGCAGACAGGGGCAGCGACGATGACGGCAACGACGAGGTGGCGGTGATCCACGACCACCGCACGAAGCGCGCGATGGAATCGAGTGAAACCCACGACGGAAAGGACATTCATGAGACGGAAGAGGAACGCGCGCGGCGACTGGATCGCGAGGAGCGCGACGCGTTCGCGGAGCGACTGCGGCAGCGAGATGAGGACCGCACGAAGCGCCGGCGCACGGGCGAGGATGCGGAGGACGGCGCGCGAGGTGGGCTGAGCAGAGAGGAGATCGCGCAGCTTGCAGCGCGAGGAGACGTGTCGTCGTCCAATGGTGCGGCGTCGTCGGCGGTGGAGGAGAAGCTGGCGCGGTTGCGCGAGGTGTCTCGCCAGGAGTACTTGAAGAAGCGAGAGGAGAAGGAGTTGACGCTGCTGGAGTACCAGCTCAAGGACGAAGAGCTACTGTTTGGCGATGAGCAACGGTCGCGCCAGGAGCGCGAGCAGCTCGAGCTGAACCGCCGCATCTTGGAGACGGCGAAGGCGCGTGCGAAGCCCGAAAAAGTGGAGGGGTACCAACTGCCAGACGCGTACGATGAGGTGGACGATGAGGGGAACCGTGTGCGGAAGAAGAACAAGGACGAGCTGCTGACGGACCGGTACGAGGAAGAGCAAGTGGTGCGCACAGAGCAGGAAATTTGGGAGGAGACCCAGGTGAAAAACGCCAAGACGCGGTACGGTGCGAAGAACAAAGCCAAGAGCCGCAAGGCCGATGCCGAGCCGGACTATGACTACGTGTTTGACGACCAGATCGACTTTATCTCGCAGCAAATGCTGGCCGGCAAGCAAGTGACGGACGAGGATATCAAGCAGGCTCGCGAGAAGATGGAGGAGTCCAAGCACTTGACGATGCAGGAAGGCCGCAAGAAGCTGCCGATCTACGCATATCGCGAGTCGCTGCTGGAAGCGATCCGCAACTACCAAGTGCTGATCATCGAAGGTGAAACCGGGTCAGGTAAGACCACACAGATTCCTCAGTACCTCCATGAAGTAGGGTACTCCGAGCTGGGCAAGATCGGCTGCACGCAGCCCCGTCGAGTGGCAGCTATGAGTGTCGCGGCACGTGTTGCGCAGGAGATGGGTGTGAAGCTGGGCAACGAAGTCGGCTACTCGATCCGTTTCGAAGACTGCACAAGCGAGAAGACGGCTGTCAAGTACATGACGGATGGTATGCTGCTGCGTGAGTTCTTGACGGAGCCAGATCTCAAGTCGTACAGCGTCATGATCATCGACGAAGCCCACGAGCGCACGCTCAGTACCGACATTCTTTTCGGTTTGATCAAAGATATCGCGCGCTTCCGTGAAGACATCAAGATCATCATCGCGTCGGCGACGTTGGATGCGACCAAGTTCAGCGAGTACTTTGACGACGCACCTATCTTCAAGATTCCAGGTCGCATGTATCCGGTTGACATCCTGTACACAAAAGCCCCAGAGGCGGACTATCTGGATGCGGCTGTGGTGACGGTGCTCCAGATCCATATCACACAGCCGCTTGGCGACATCCTAGTCTTCCTCACAGGCCAGGAAGAGATCGAAGCTGCCGAAGAGATATTATTACAGCGCACTCGCGGACTCGGGTCCAGGATCCGCGAGTTGCTCATTCGACCGATCTACGCCACGCTGCCGTCGGAGCGACAAGCCCAAGTCTTTGAGCCAACACCTCCTGGGGCACGGAAGGTCGTGCTAGCCACGAACATTGCTGAGACGTCGCTCACGATCGACGGTATCTGCTTCGTGATCGACACGGGCTTCTGCAAGCAAACCAATTACAACCCTCAGACCGGAATGGAATCGCTGCTTGTCGTGCCTGTCTCCCAGGCCATGGCCAACCAGCGTGCTGGACGAGCAGGTCGAACGGCGCCGGGCAAGTGCTTCAGATTGTACACGGCATGGTCCTACAAGAACGAGCTGGACGAGAACACAGTGCCCGAGATCCAGCGAACGAACCTGGGCAGCACAGTGCTGCTGATGAAGTCGCTTGGTATCAACGACTTGCTGAACTTTGACTTCATGGATCCCCCACCAGAGAAGGCGTTGATCCGAGCGCTCGAGCAACTCTATGCACTCGGTGCATTGAACGACCGCGGTGAACTCACGAAGCTCGGGCGTCGTATGGCCGAGTTTCCGTTGGATCCGATGATGTCGAAGGCTCTTCTGGCAGCAGAAAAGTTTGGCTGCACGGAGGAAGTCATGACTGTGTGTGCAATGCTGAGCGTGAACAACACGATCTTCTACCGGCCAAAGGACAAAGCTGTCCACGCCGATAATGCTCGCTTGAACTTCGCAAGAGGCGGTGGTGGTGACCACATCACGCTCATGAACGTGTACAACCAGTGGGTGGAGACCAACTACTCGACCCAGTGGACGTACGAGAACTTTGTGATCCAGCGATCGCTCAAGACAGCACGCGACGTGCGCGAGCAGCTCGAAGGGCTCTGCGACCGTGTGGAGCTGGAGAAGACGAGCAACCCAAGCGACCACGAGATGATCCGCAAGGCCATCTGCGCGGGATACTTTTACCACACGGCTAAGCTCGACAACACTGGCAACTACAAGACGGTCAAGCACCAGCGGTCGGTCGCGATCCACCCGAGCTCGTGCCTGATCAAGCTAGAAGAGCGGCCGCGCTGGCTTGTGTACCACGAACTGGCGTTCACGACGAAGGAGTACATGCGTAGTGTGATCCCGATCAAATCCGAGTGGCTAATGGAGCTCGCGCCGCACTACTACCGCGCCAAGGAAGTCGAAGACGCGCAGACCAAGAAGATGCCCAAGACTGTCGGGAGAGCAGGGTGAGCACTCGCTCACAATACAGAATACAGCGAAAAAGCTACGTGCATTTCATGGAGCAATATGTAGACTTTCGTCGTGTGAATCAACTGACAAACGCACTCACCTACCACCGATACTTGCGATCGGGTACCTAGTTGTCGTTGCTTTGGCGCCAGTGGTCCACGAGCGACTTGAAGATGCCGTTGGGGTTGCGCTGCAGTTCGTTGGGCGGGCCAAACTCGGCCACCTGGCCCTTCTCCATGACGAGGATGCGATCGGCGTCCAGGATCGTGTTGATACGGTGCGCGATTGTGAGGCACGTGCAGTCCTTGAACTCTTCACGGATGCTCAGCTGGATCTTACGGTCAGTGTCCGTGTCAATCGAGGCAGTAGCCTCGTCCATGAGGATCACCTTCGAACGCTTAAGCAGCGCACGCGCAATACTGAGAAGCTGACGCTCGCCCACACTGAAGTTAGCGCCCTTCTCCTCAACCGGTTCATCCAAAGCAGTCACAGCCTTGCCCAAGTGAGCTCGCTTGATGGACGTCCAGATCTGGTCGTCCGTGAACTCGTCAAACGGATCCAAGTTCATGCGAATGCTACCCGAGAACAGAACTGGATCCTGAGGAATGATCGACACGTTCGAGCGCAGGTCGTGGAGGCCGAGCTTGCTGATATCCGTGCCATCGATGGTGATCACACCACCATCCAGCTCCGTCAGGCGCATGAGAGCGACCATGAGACTACTCTTGCCCGCACCAGTGCGACCAACGATACCGATCTTCTCGTGGGCGTTAACCTTGAATGTTAAACCACGAAGTACGCGTGGGAGACCAGGGCGGTAACGCAGCGACACGTTCTCGAAGCGAACCTCACCCGAGTGTGGCCACCCGCGTCCTGGCTTCAAGTCCGCACGCGTCTCCAACGCAGCTTCTGTTGGCATCTCCGTGTACGTCTTAATACGCTCCACCGAGACCATCTGCGTCTGGAGCTGGCTCACCATACGCACGGTCCAGTTCAGGGACTGGGTCACGCTGAAGGCGTACGTCAAAGACACACCAACAAGACCCGCAAACGCCGTACCCTGGGCAGCGTCAGTCGTGTGAGCGAGGACAGCTGCAAGCGCAGCACCAGCGGCAATCACAGTACCGACGAACTCCAAGCGCAGAGCCAGCCAGCAGTTCACGGAGAAGTTCAGGAAGTACGCTCGCTGGTTCTTGTCAAGCAAGAACTGGTTGCGACCGATGAACTTGTCCTCGACGCTGTAGGCACGAATGGTCGAGAGGCCGTCAAGCGTTTCAGAGAGCAACGCGAAGATTGGGGAGCGACTGATCGAGTCGAGACGCTGAAGCTCACGCGACGTCTTGATGAAGTAGCGCTGGGACATGTAGTAGGAGATCATCACAGGCACGAGAATGGCCATGAAAGCTGGCGTCACGTAGCAAATGGTCGCCAGCGTGACCAGCACACTGATGATCGTACCCAACAGCATAGACCATGTAGACGGAATGCTCTCGTCGACAGTGTACACATCCTTGGAGAGGCGGTTCACGATACGGCCAAGCGGAGTCGTGTCGAAGAACGAGATTGGTGCACGGAGCACACGCGCAAGCAAGTCGTGGAACAGGATGCGGCTCGCACGGAGACCACCTAGGTAGAGGATCAGAATACGGATGAAGAGCACCACAGCGTACGCACCGTTCAGCGCCATGTACACGTAGACGTAGTACATCTGCGAGTGGCCGCTGCTCGGTGCATCCTCCGACCAGTACGAGATCCACAGCGTCGACAAAAGCGAAATACCCTGTGCGGCGACGTAGCCGACCACCACCAGCATACCCATTGGGAAGCCACCAAACGCCTTGATCCACGCACTGTAGACTTCCCAGACCACATCACCAGTGGAGCGGTCCTCGTCAGACATGAGCTGGCCTACAACACCGCCTCCCTCGGCGTGGCTACCATCGCTGCGAGTCGAAGACGCACGCGAACGACGATCCAAGCGCTGCAGTTCACCGCCAGCGTGCTCATTCTCGTCCTCCTCCTCTTCCTCGTCGACTTCTTCCTCTACAACCTCTTGTTTCTTGTCACTTTCAACGTAGTTCGACACCATCTGCGCCAACACACCCTTCTTCGCAATGAGCTGCTTGTACGCTCCAGCCTCAACAATCTTTCCGTCCGCCAGGACGTTGATGTTATCGCAGTGGTTCAGGAAGCTCAGCGAGTGTGTCACGAGGATCACTAGCTTCTTCTTCAGCGCCTTCTTGATGCAGTTAGCGAAGATGTCGCTACCGACATGGCTGTCGACAGCCGACAAGATATCGTCCAAGATGTAGATATCCGCATTCTGGTAGACAGCACGAGCCAAGGCGACACGAGTGCGCTGGCCGCCGCTGAGGTTGATACCCTTCTCACCGATCTCAGTCTGGTCACCGGCTGGAAGAATCTGCAGGTCCTTCTTGAGCGAGCTCACGCGGATAGCTTCTTCGTAGCGAGCTGGCTCGAATGGAAGACCGAAGCAAATGTTCTCGCGCACAGTCGCATTCTGAATGAATGGCTGCTGCGAGACATACGCAACCGATCCACGCAACGCGACCTCGCCGTTGCTGCAACGAGCATCACCAAGGATACCTGAGAGCAAAGTCGACTTACCAGAGCCCACAGGGCCTACAACGGCGTGCAGCTGTCCCATCTTGCCATAGAAGTTGATGTTGTGGAGAATTGGTCCATCGTAGGCCTTTGGCGACGCCACCGACTTCTCATCTTCCGAGTCCTTCTTCTCCTCCGCTTCTGGTGCAGTGTCCCACTTAAAATCAGCATTCTTCACGAGCACACCGACTTCCTTGAGGCTTCCAGTGCTGACCTTGACGCGTTCCTCCTCCAAGAAGAAGTTGCGCAGACGCTCGAAACTGACACTCGCCTCCACGACGTTGTTGATCACCTGCGGGAGCATGAACAGCGGGAAGCGGAGGATGTTGAACAGCGCGAGACTGGTCAACGCCGTACCGACGTCGAGCGTGTTGCCGAGCAGCACGTACGTCAGGAAGGACATCACCGTCACCAGCGCCGGCACGATCGAGAAGATCGTGTTCGAGCCACTCTGCGCGAGCACGTAGATGCGGAGGCGACGCAGCTCGTCGTCACGGAACTTCATCACGCGGTCCGTGAACGAGTTCTCCCACGACTTCATCTTGATCACCTTGATGCCCGAGAGCACTTCGTGGCAGATCTTGATACGCTCGTCCTTGACGCGCATGAGCTTGAGCTGCAGGCTGCGCATACCCTTGGAGATCATCGCCATCACGGGAATGAGCAGCACAATGACCGCGACACCAGCAAACGTGGCGACGCCGATCTGCTTCCACAGCAAGAAGCACGACACGATGATCTGGAACAGCGCGTACCAAATGCCGTGCAAGTACGGCGTGAGGTCCTGCAGCCGCTGCGCGTCAATCGTCATGAGGTTGGTGATCTCGCCCGTGGTCTTCTTCGAGCGCGCGGCCGACGACAGCACGAGCGACTTCTTGAACACGGCCGTGACGATCGCACTGCGCAGTTGCATGCCCGTCTCGAAGCAGTAGAAGAAGTACTGGCGCAGCGCGAACGACTGGATCACACCGGCCACGAAGATCACGCCGGCGTACGTGAGTCCCTCCGACAGCGGCGCCTCCGGGTCGCTCAGATACGCGATGATGTCCTTGATGATGATGGGCCCAACAAACTGCAACGAGTCGTGGAGCAGCTTGAGGAAGCCGGCGGCGATGAATTTGGCGCCGAACGCCGAGGCCAGCGCGGCCGCGAGACTGGCCTTGCCGCTGGCGCGCTGCTGCGCCCACTTCTGCTGGAACGTGGCCGAGATCGCGGCCGCGCGGTTGTACGGGTCGAGCTGGAAGAGGTCGTCGGCGTCCAGCGGCCGCGAGTTGCCGAGCTTCATGAGCGGCGTGACCCACGTGAAGAACACGGAGGACCAGCAGCTGCCGTCCTGCGTCGGGTAGCGATCACCCAGGCCGCTGGCCGCACACGCCTCCCCGTCGTAGCCGTCGTACGGCACGCGCAGCAGCGGCTTGCTCTCCTCCATATTCGTCTTCCCCATGTTGAAGCTTCTCTTGGGTTCCGCCAACGTTGGTAGTTCGCCAACGTTGGTGGTTCGCCAACTTTTTTCCAACACCACACGAAGAGAGCAGTGGTCTATCCACCCGTGTGTGCGTTGCGGCAGATTGGGGAATGCTGCAGTTGGCGTGAAGGGTCTAAAAGTCTAAAAGGTCGACCGTGGGGTCGGTTAGATCCAGTGGTGATCGTCGCAGGGTCTCGGAAGATTGCCTTTCGGCGACATGCTGGATTTTTATGGACCAATCAACGGGCGGTCGTCATGATAACGATCATATGATTGGTTAAAATCGTGGTAATTTGACTTCTTACTGGATGCAATTGACAGCATAATGCGCTTGTGTTTATGGTATCGCGCAGTCGAGAGTGATGGTGGCAATGATTAGTTCATCTCCACCAGCGGAACTCACGAATCAATCTGTCGGCGGTAATTTACTAGAAAGATACCGGATCATGCCGGTGGTGCAAGGCCAGCCAGCTCTCTCATGGATCGTGTAGCCACGCCGTCGCTGCATGAGACTCTCGATTGAAGATGTTGGCTTGCAAGTAGTGAACGGTGGTCCAACCACTTGGTCGCACTGGGCCAGCGACTGGCTTCCTTCTGCCTATGCGTCTCTTCGCACGTCGCTTCAACTCTCCTCATCGGTTACGAAATCAACTCTCCAGACGATACCGGTTACAAACCGGTATCTCGCCATTTTGGCGGGAAGTAGCCATTTCTAACATTTCCAATTCGCGTATCAGATACCGGACCTGGTTGGTTCCAGCAGCTACACTGCCAGAGTCCGAAGCAAGGACGCGATGCGGACGAAGATGACGGCGCGCAAGAGTCTGGGCTTGCTGCCCGTGCGACTGCCGCCCCCACTGGCCCATGGAGACGCCGACGAAAACCAGGACGACTTGGCGGAGTACGACGCGCGGCTGGTCGCGGTGTCCAAGACGCTGGAGGAGGTGGAGCGTCCAGGAGACTGCTTCACGAGCGGCTCCTACACGCACTTCCCACTGCCTGGACTCATGATCGAAGGACTGGACGAGGTGCGGTTCCCGCTGGGCGAAGATGGTGCCAAGGCCATCATCACCAAGAGCCACCTCGCACCCTACGGCCACGGAGAAGCTACCATCGTCGACACGGCGGTGCGCAATACGTGGGAGCTGCACGCGTCGCAGTTCCAGTTGCAGAACCCCAAGTGGCGCGACCAGATCGACACGATCCTCGATGCGATTCGCACGCCGCTGGGTATCAACGAAGCGACCGAGTTCGATGCCAAGCTGTACAAGATGCTGCTGTACGAAGAAGGTGGCAAGTTCCACACGCACCAGGACAGCGAAAAGGAAATCGGCATGTTCGGGACGCTCGTGGTTATGCTGCCGTGCCAGTTTGAAGGCGGGGAACTGATCGTCCACCACCCTTCGCAGATGAATACCGATGTTGAGCCGCGTGTGTGGAATCCGGCTGCGATGAGTGTATACGACTTAAAGTACGCGGCCTTCTACGGCGATTGCAACCACGAAGTCAAGCCTGTGACGAGCGGCTATCGTCTGTGTCTCACCTACAACCTTGTCACGCAGTCGTCAACGGATGTGCCACGGTTTGCAGGCAACCATGTGCTGTACCAACGACTCGAGGCGTCGCTGCAGGCATTCTTTCTCGAGACGGAGGAGGAGAGAAGGGCTAAACGCCAGAGGGTCTCACGCTATGGACTCTACGGAGCTGTTGCCCCGCGGCCTGCACGTTCACGCCCCGACTCCCCGCAGCGCGACTGTCAGCTCGTGTACGTCCTCGAGCACAAGTACACGAACCCAGGGTTGTCGTTCTCATACCTCAAGAACAAAGACCTTGCGGTCGCTCAGAGTCTTGCAAAGTTTTGTGAAGACACCCACGGAGCTTTCAGCTTGTATCTGTGCAAGATCAAATACACTCTCGAGTACGATCCAGACTGTGACGAGCCAGAGTACCATGAGAAGGTTGTGCAACTGGAGAGCCCTTGGGTGAAATACGGAGAGATGACTGCGGTTCCTTGCAGCAGTATGACGGCAAACCTCACCGCTGAGATCGCACCTGCGAGGTTCTTCGAAGAAGTTCCGTTTGATGGCACGGTGGACCATGGATTCACAGGTAACGAGGGCAGTCGCATGGAGAAGTGGTACACGTCAGCTGCTCTCGTCGTACAACCGCTGGAGATCGAGCTCAAACAGACAGCACGAGCTGGAATGGATTACGCAGTTAACAAGTGGGTCAAGCTCGTGGAGTCGGAGTCACCACATGCGCGGTCATTCGCTGCCACCGTATTTTCGAACGAGCGCCGCTGGACCACACAAGACGCTTGCTTCCTGACGAGCCTGAAGGCTGTTCGGCGCCTCAACAGCGTCGAGGTGTTTGGCGACGTGTTGCACAGCCTCTCCAACATCGCGTTCCAAGAAGCGATCGGCACGACCGTCGATCACTTTGGCTGGGATCAATGTCGGGACCACATCTTCGAAGTCACAGAGGCTGCAGGTCTACGGAATCGTGTGAACCTCGTCTGCTCCTCACTCGCCAGTACAAACGCCGTGGATAGAATCAATGAAGCTCTCACGCGAGTCGATTTAAAACCAGTTTTCGCGAACCCGGAGCCACGCGGAAGGTACTACGGCTATGGAGAGCCACCAGCGCCTGTGAATCCCACAGGAGTAGAGTATGCTCGAGTGCTGGCTTTGGCGCTTCGTATCTCGCCCGAGAAGCTAGGCGAGTATATACAAACGAGTGAGGTCAAGGCGCTGATCCAGGTGATTGCGCCAGCGCTCGCACACTTTGCCAACTCATTCGCTGCAGGCGAACGACCGCAGGAAGTGACGGAGGCCGTGCACTCCGTGATTTCAGATCTCCACGCTCGCATGCCTCGCGCGAGTAGCTGGGATATGTCGGCCATTCGCCTCCATGGTGGTCGTTCATGCTGCCAGAACTGCACGCAATTGCAAATGTTCTTGACGTCTCGCACGCAGCAGACGCTTCGCATGCCGATGAAGAAAGCCGACCGTCACCATATCCACAAGGTCATCGAAGCGTACGCAGGCAGCCGACTCTCGCACCAAACTGATCGCCCGATCACATTGGTCATCACGAAGAAGCTACCAGCGGTCAACTTGCATGACAAGGCTCAGGAAGCTCTTCAGCAGCTGCAGGCGATCGTTGGAACTGGCCAGACTTCCTCACAGGCTCCGTCGCGTGGGTTCTCTATCGCGGACATCATCGAGATTGATAGTGACTGAGCCCGGTCCACCACTCATATTTCAGCTTGTCCCAGAAGTTCTGATGGGTAGGACACACTACAGCAGTCTGCCGAAATACATGGTCATTTCTGAAAGTGCTCCTCGCCGTGTGTACCTCAAGCTACACCTCGTAACAATGCAGCGTTCACACGATGAGCTCGTGAAGGACCTGACCAGGTTGTGCTATTCTGTGTGTTTGTTGGGGTTTGCCGGAAATTGGGGGGTCTGGCTCCTCCGGGACAACTTGGCCGGAGTAATGGAGGCTGCGCATTTCGGCAGCTGGCCTCGTGCTAGTGGGGTCGCCTCGATCTCCGTCGGTCTTGCAGCCGGCACTATCGCAGTGGGTTTTACTTTGTGGGCCCTCAATAGCTGGCCACTCCATAGACTGCTCATCGCTCACAACGTTGCGCTCCTATTCTCACTCGTGGCGGTGTACGGAGTCGTCACCCTCGGATGTCCCGACATGACGCTCGCGACAACGCGATGGCCTCAAGTGGATCCAGTCGCAAGCTTCAACCGTGGCGTGTGCACTGCGTGGTGCCGCAGGTACGGTCTGTATTCAGTGGCTGGACAGAGCGAAGAATGCGGTGTGAAGCCGGACGACGCGTTTGAGTTGTTGATGACCAGCTCAGTCAGCAGCAAGGTCGCAAAATGGTGCGAGCAAGCGATCCTACGTGAATCGTTCTCAGCAAACGCAACGTATAACGGCAGTGAGCCGTTCAGCATGCTGACCCGCGATACGGAAGTCTGCCTGCCGACAGTGTGGCTCGTCACCGTCGCAGTCCTGGTCGCAGTCTTTGCGAGCTTGACGATCGCCATCGAAGTCCTGATCATCGACGCCCTGATCACCAAGGCGCGATCGCGCACCGCAGAAGAAGCATCGGAAACCAAACTGAAGCAGTCGCTCGTGCCATCCGAAGTGGCCGTGTGAAGGGAAGGGGTCTCGTTCCTCGTGCGTGATGATCTCGCTCTCGCAGTTGTCGCCTTTCTCACCTTGACACCACATTGAATATTGAATATGAGAGTATTTACTCTGATATGCAATAGTCTTCTATTAAGAGCAGGTTCGATGTTTTGGGCGCCAAAAAATCCGAAGCCTCTCCCTCCAGCGGATCCTCATTTGCGCGCCAACATGGGACGCCGCCGTACGCACGACGCGCTGTCGACGCTTGAGCCGATCGAGTACGACGAGCAACTGGACGAGGTGACGCGTGCGCTAGAGAATCTGGACCGTCCTGGTGCCTGCTTCACGAGCGGGTCCTTCACGTCGTTCCCGCTTCCCGGGCTGAGTATCAAGTCGAGTGAAGGAGACAGCGAGACCACGACGCCCGTGCCGTTGCCATTGACGCAGAAGAACGCCACGAGCTTGATTGAGAAGTGCCACCTCGCTCCCTACGGTCATGGTGAGAAGACGCTGGTCGATACGAGTGTGCGCAACACGTGGGAGCTCAATGCACGGGAGCTAGAACTCGCAAACCCAGAGTGGGCGACGCTCACTGAGGATATCCTCAAGACTGTGCGAGTGGCGCTCGGCATCTCGCCGGCAGCAATCGTTGAGGCAAAGTTGTACAAGCTGTTGTTGTATGAAGAAGGTGGAAAATTCGAACGCCACCAGGACTCGGAGAAGGAACCGGGAATGTTTGGCACGCTGGTGCTGGTGCTGCCCGGCGAGTTCGCCGGTGGAGAGCTCATCGTCCACCAGCCATCCGCTGGTGCGAAGCAGAAGCCACATCTGTGGAACCCTGCAGAGGCTAGCGCCTTCGACCTCAAGTACGCGGCGTTCTACGGAGACTGCGCGCACGAGGTCAAGCCGGTGACGAGTGGATATCGACTGTGCTTGACGTACAACCTCGTGACAACGACGGTCGCTGAGATCCCACGGCTCGCAGGGAGCTCGAAGCTCCAAGACGCGATCTCGTGGTCCCTCGCCCAGTACTTCACAGTGCTAAAGCCTGCCAAACGACCAAGATACGGCTACAACTCGTGGAACCCAGCACCGGAAACCCCGAGCCACCGCCATTTCGTGTACTTGCTCGAACATGACTACTCGGACCAAGGGCTCCGCTTCAACTTCCTCAAGAACAAGGACCATTTGATAGCTAGTAGCTTGGCGAAGTTCTGCGAAGAGTCTGGTGGTGCGTTCGTGTTGTATCTGTCGAAGCTTCGCTACTCGCACGTCTCCGATCCGGACGTGGACGATGTAGAGCCAGAGATCACAGTGACATTACAGAGCCCGTGGATCAAACACGGCACGTCCGGCCCGAGGAAGTGTCCGGACGTGGAAGTGGACCATATTTTTGAAGTCGCGCCAGCAGGATGTCTGGAGGATGTCGAGTTCGATGACTGTGAGACCGAGTACACGGGCAACGAAGGCACACGCGAGGAGCAGTGGTACGAGTCAGCAGCGCTCGTAATCCAGCCTGCACAGAAAGAGTTCGAGCAACTGGTCAAGTCGTCATACGCTGACGCGACGGACATGTTCGTAGAACTCGTTGTGGCTGGATCTCCGACTGCAGTGATGTTTGGCAGCATGTTCCTCAGTCGAAAACACAAGTGGACGAGCGCCGATGCTGCGTTCGTGAAATGCCTCGCTGCCGTGCAGAAGCTTCAGGACTTTGTTCTCTTCATAGCCTTGCTGAAGAGCACAGAGGGATTCGAGTACCAGCCCGCGATCGCTGAGGCTGCGGAGTTCTTCGGATTTGATACCTGCCGGCCGTCGCTCACGCAGATTGCCCGAGACGCTTTGCCCCGCAGTCGCGTCAACTTGGTCTGCTCGCTACTCTATGGCTCAACAGACACAGATCGCATCGCGCAGCTATTAAACGACGTGAACTTGTCGCCACCCATTATGATACCGCCACCTCCACGGTATTCATACGGTCACGAGCCTGTAGATCCATACGCGGTCCCCAAAGTTGACGAGTTCTGCCGCGTGCTTCAGATCGCGTTCCGCGTCTCGATGCAGCAAGTCGCTGCCTGTATCACGACGAACTATGATCGCACGCTCGTCAAACTGGTCGCTCCAGCATTCGAGCTCTTTATCCAGTCACTCGTCAGCGTCGATAGTGCGTCGCTTCTAATCAACGACCTCCGGATTAAGCTGGAGTCACGACTGCCATCACTACGCAACGCGCCATTCCGTGAGGTGAGAGTGGATCACGACTGCGACAAGTGCCAGGAGCTGAGGACGTTTCTTACGGCCGATACAGTCATCACAGCGAGGCTGAATGTTCGTAACAAGACGCAGCTCAAGCACGTCGAATCCACTCTCAAGCGGCTCAATCGCCACGTCAGCTTTCGCTCCATCTCCGAAACGCCCATCGTAGTGGAGGTCAGCAAAACCTTCGCTGAGAACGAACTCCACACGGCCGGCGTGCGCGCTGTCCAGTCGTTGGTAGCGATTCTGCCGACATCCTCCACCGACACACCAGCCAACCACGTTCCTTCGATCGAGATTCCACCACTGCATCCTACCCCAGCCAAGCTGTCCACGCCTCGTTCGCTGCCTCCAATGGCGTCTCTCTTCCGTCCACCACAGGCTACCTCACAGCCTGCTCCAGAGATTATCGTGATCGACGACAGTGACTGAACGTAAGAGAGCTCTGTATGTGTGATACTGGAGCTTCGCTAGAGCTCTTTCAGTATGCCCGATTCTGCCTTACATGCCGTGGTTCTTAAGGAACTTGTTGAACATCTCCAGGGCAACCTGTGGTTGGTCTTGGGGCACCATGTGCCCTGCATTAAAGACGCGGAGAAATATCAACCGATCGTGAGCAGATTGGAGTGCACCTGCGTGGACGCCTTGCGCAGTGACGAAAGGCTGCTCTTTCGCGGCATTGAATTCTGCCTTGCCATGCCAATCCATCGCTCTCGTCCACGCTTGCCCACCATACCAATTACACGCTAAATCTGCGTCCCCAGTGTACACGAGCACACGCACACCATTGTTGAGTAGCTCCGCCACGTAGCCACTATACGAGACCATGTCGTCCCCGCTCGCGGTGAACGCCGACGCGACTTGCTCCTCAACCAGCGTCCACTCACCGACGCTTGCATCGCTAACGTTGATCTTCGCTCGCACATCAGCACGGTTCAAGAACGTCCCCAGGTGATCCATGGAGTTGCACGCCTGCGCGTCAGCTCGCTGGCAGACCTTGCGGATATCAAAGGGATTCCGCTGGGAGTTGCTCGTGAACGGCTCATCCAGATGCGACACACAGAAGTCGCGAGCAGCTCCGCACCGCGACAAATCGGTTTGGCAGGCTCGAACGAGCGTCTCGCACTCGGTCGCCAATGGCTTCATATCCTCTAATTGAGACGCGTTGACGAACGTGACGTTGTACGCGTTGCTCGCCATGTCGATGTACCGAGGTAGCTGGATCGCTGGGTCGACGAGTCCATTTCCAATCGCGATCCCCTGGAGATTGATCGCAAGCCGAGGCGCTGTTGTATTCACGAGCTTGGCTTGCTGCTGAATGAAATGGGCGGCTGCTGGAACGTAGTGCCCCCCGTAGCTTTCTCCGGCGATGAAGAACTCTCGGCCTTGGAGCTTTGAATGCTTTTCAAGAAAGCCCTGGAGGAACCAGTAGATGTTCTCACCGACGTTGGCTTCGGAGCTGTCCGCGTCTCCAGCTACGCCGTAGGAGAAGCCCACGTTCGTTGGTTGATCCAGCCAGACCACGTTGGCTTCGCTGTTCCACGCGTACGGGTTCCGCATCATGGTCTCACCATCCGATTGGACGAGACACGGACCGTTCTCAGCCAGCAGTGCGACGGTGCTGGGCACGCCCGGCCCACCCGTGAGCCATAGTACGAGCGGCGCAGTGGCTGGATCCGCAATGGACGACTCTACAAACCAATAGAAGTAGTGGTCGTCCTGCTTGTTGGCGAGTCTCACGTAGCCAGTCTCATAGCCCCGCATCCCACAGAAGAACGAGTCAGCGTTTGCGACTGGCGCGTGAGAATCCGATGTCTTCTGAGATGGAAACCTCTTCGTGGCGAGCAGCACAGCAATTGCCACACCGACGCTGATGACAGTGGCTCGCCGCCATAGACGAATAGCTCTGCTGCGCGCTTGGTGAGCAAGGAGAGGGCTTGCTTCTGAGACCATGGTGCTTTCAAGTTGAATGACACGCAATGAGCGACAAGATCGGCGTCTAGTATCGTATTTAAACACATAGTTATGACTACAAATGAAAGAAAGGAGAAGTACTTGCGTCTCTATCTGATATAAAGTGGATGTTGAAGTTGCCGTTTCGCCTCTTGAGATCGGAGACCGCAGGCGGTGAATGGGAGCATGACCAGCGTAGAGCCCAAGTCCGGCAAGCTTTTCAAGGTACGCTGTGGGCATGAACACGCATCCAGTGCCTGTGCCTCGTGTGCGAGTGTCTCGTGGCTGAACTGTGCTTTGTTTCAAGCTCGCGCATGGCCTGTTTGGTCCGAAATGGACCGAGAAGTGGGTGCACCTCGACGGCCACGTGCTCAAGTACTTCTCCATGGCGTCCGAACAGCAACCGCTCTTCTCACTCACGAGCGCCAGGCAAAGCAGCGATGCCATCGAACTCGCCTGCTACGACTTCGTGGTCTCGGACGACGTACGGCTCGTGAGCTGCTTGACCAGAGAGACAGACGCTGTCCTACTGACACTGTTCTTACTGACTACAGAAACGCATCACGCGCAAGCACGCGTTCCATTTGATCCCCAAGCTGAAGGTCACGTCATGCTGCAGTGGTGTGAAGAGTGGTGTTGTGTGGGCCCCTCTCTCATTTTCAACGCTTTTGCTGTCTCTATAGACCGCCAAGACGTACGTGTTTGCGTGCGCCAATGAGAGGGAGCTCGCCGAGTGGCAAGAAGCCTTTCAGGCAAGTTGACTCCTCCTCAGTGGGATCTTCGTCAGCACCACGCAGCTGACACTTGTCATATACTGTAGCCACGTACCGATCCATCCGCCGATCACTCGCTCTCGCCAGTGTACGTACACGCCGTACGAGCCGCATAAGTTGTCTCTATTGGCGCTGATGATCACACAGTGTAGCAGAGAAGATGCGACGTGCTGGTGAGGCGTTTACTGCGGTCCGTCCACGCTCTGCTCTGCTCCCTATGCATGCAGGATTGCACTCAGCCTGTGTTGTTGATTTATTATATAGTGTGATCCTCGTCGTACGAACAGCGTCGACGCTTCCAAGCTGCGCGTTTTGCTGCAGACCATATCCTTTCTGCGCTTGTGCCGAGTTACAACTCCCTTGCCTTGCTTTTACAAGGGTTTTCTTTCATCGTCAATGACTGTGCGTACGTAGGATGGCAAGGCGACATCTCCGAGTACTCAATCCTGCAGCAGCAGCTCGATCCTAATGTGGATGGCAGGATCTCTCGCGACCAATACCTTCGTGTGATGAAGCAGTACTGGACAGCGCGTGACAAGCCAACAGGCCAGAGCGAAAAACTCTCTACAGCGAAGGAAGGAACCAGTACCTGGCGTGGAAGCTTTTCCGATCGACCACCTCGATACCCAAAACGAAGCGAGGTGAGCGAGCCTGAAGTTGTGTCAGATTTCGACCCGGCCATCGACGAGGAGCAGAACTCGCACATCCGAAGCGATCTCGTCGCTAGTGCTCAAGCCGCTCAAACAGACGAAGAAGAAGGAGATGACGCCTTGCCACACGACTGGCAGAGCGAGTTCGATCGGCTTCTGAACTCACGCGGTGACGATGCGATCGTCCATCACGGACTGGAACTGGCAGATTTCATCACCAAATTCCGACTGGAAGCCGAGCGAACAACCGAAGAAATCATCGAGGAGATGGCGTTAGATGACGATGCGCGTAAGATCCCCTCCATCACACTGGACGATGACCAACTTCTTGCAACAGACTACTGTAGTGGCCTCGAGAGCTTCCGTCAGCAGATCACCAAGTTTGCCGTGCGTGGTCTCATGGTTTACGTGACTCATGATCGCTGCGTTCACAAGATCTTCGGCAACCAACTGCGCGCAGCTAAGGTGCTCCTGCCAGCAATCCGAGAGGATCAAGCTAGCGGCTCCTGCCTGCAT
>JAADVE010000478.1:0-18165 GCA_023334595.1 Pythium utonaiense
ATCTTTCTCTCTGAGTCAGGATCGGTCCGTCGCCATGATCGACAACAGCGGCTCCGAACGACAGACCCACAACTCACCCGCTCCATGGCCACTAGAGAAAGCCTCTTGCGCCAGGGTCGTCGCAGAGTCTACGTCGACAAGCGACTGCCAAAGGGCAGGACGGTATGAGTGGTCTGCTCCGGCTTGCTCCGTGCTCGTGACGACATTCCAGTAGTGTGCGAGACACCATGCCATGGAGCATGCACCGGACGCGTGTACAGTACACGCGCCAGCACACGGTCACTGACAGGGTCAGACCGTCGGTCAGTGGCGTCACGCGTGACCCACACAGCACACATGGAGACAACGGGAATTGACGAGACCTCTTCACATTTTGAGCCAATCGCAACTCACATACACAAATGGCTACACAACTTAAATACAAGCCTCACCCCAATACAAGACCTCCCCTACCTCCAAATAGAGAGCCCACAGCATCCTACCTCAGTACATTCTCATGAAGAAGCGCCCAGCACCAGCCAGTATGCGGATGGAGGGAAGAAGCGCTGCTGTGGAGGAGTATTTATACCACGCGGACTCCATATCCAGCGCAGACAGCGTTGCGCGCATCATGTAATCTATCTTGGGGCTCTACCTGTGCGTCGCGGTGCCCGTGCGTCGCCTCCACGCCGCGCGATTCCCACCGCAATCCCGACCTCGCAGTCCATGGCGCCGTGATTCTCCCGCTCTTTCTCGCATGCCTCGGCCTCTCCAACGCTCGCTCGCCAGCCTGAACAGTACGACGCAGCACGCAGACGACGACGCGCGAGTCGAGAGCCCACCGCCTTCGCAGCCGCCTCCAGCACTGCGGCCGTTGACCACCGAGGCGCGTCTCGAGACCCGCACGCTCGCCGAGCGGCGGCCGTCGGCTAGCGGCGTCCTCTGCCCGCAGCACCACGCAGGCGACGACGTTGGCAGTGCCATGCCGCCCATTTTCCCAGCGCCGTTGAGCGTGGCCAGCTTGGAGAGTCAGCCCAAGCGACGCACGTTCCTGCCGCAGCTCTCCCACGCCAAGACGTTTGCCCTAGCGCAGACGACGTCTCCGGACCCGCCAGTGCCTCAGGATGATGCACACGTCGCAGAGGAAGACACGGAGGCGTTCAAGCAGGCGATGTGGGCGGGCCAGGCCAATATACTGGTCACGGTGCGCGTGCGCCCCCACTGCAGCCACGACCGAGACGAGCGCGAGATCGTCAAGGTGCTGGACCACAAGCTCATCGTGGTGCTGGACAAGCACCAGCAGCAGGCCAGCTCTGGGTCAGCGTCGTCACCACAGCATCGTGTGGAGCCACAGCCACTGCCAGTATCGTTGCCACGACGAAGTTCCGGGATCGCAGGCAGCCATGGTCTCCGAAAACTGAGGAATGTGGCGTCGGCACATCCCACGCGAGCAGCGACAGTCGCTGGAAACCAGACACAGAGCCACAGCCAGTCGCAAGGAGCATCGAACCGGTCACGGGAGAAGCGGTACGCGTTCGACTACGTGTTCACACCACAGGACAGCCAGCAGACAGTATACCACCACACTACCAAATTCTTGATCCACGGCGTGCTCAATGGGTTCAATGCTACGGTGTTCGCGTACGGCTGCACTGGCGCCGGCAAGACATACACCATGTTGGGGACTCCCGACGAGCCAGGTATCATGGCACTGACGCTGGACGACTTGTTCCAGAACATCGCCAAAGTCCACGCCGACCCACAGGCGACAGTGGTGTACAAGGTCACGGTGTCGTTTCTGGAGGTCTACAACGAGAACATTCGCGATCTTCTGGTGACGCAGCCGCCGTTCGGCTACCAAGCTGTCTCTCCGTCGTCGTCTGTGCCTGGAAGTGTGATGAATGGCTCGGGGTTGATGGGCTCGTCAGAGTACCTGGATCTACGAGAGGATCCAGTCAAAGGCCCCGTCGTCGCTGGTATTTCGGAGGTAGAAGCGAGTAATGCGCACGAAGTGATGAAGTTATTGCGACGAGGCAACAAGCACCGGTCCCAGGAAGCCACAGCGGCCAACGCCGTATCGTCAAGGTCTCACGCAGTGCTGCAGGTGCTGGTCGAGCAACGAGAGAAGCCGTCCAGTGGAGACTCGTTTGGAGTGGACGCGTCTCGTGGTGGGGCGATGACGTCGACAGTAAAGTATGGTAAGCTTTCCCTCGTGGATCTCGCAGGAAGTGAGCGAGCGGCAGTGACGCAGAACCGCGGACAGAGATTGATCGAAGGCGCGAATATCAATCGCTCGCTGCTCGCACTTGGCAACTGCATCAACGCGTTGGGTGAGAAGGGTGCCAGCGGCGGATCCTTTGTTCCGTATCGAGATAGCAAGCTCACGCGGCTGCTAAAGGATTCGCTGGGAGGAAACTGCCGTACCGTGATGATCGCGAATGTGAGTCCAGCAGCCGCGAGTGTGGAGGAGACGCTGAATACGCTCAAGTACGCGAACCGAGCGAAGAATATTAAGACGACGGTGACCCGCAACGTGCTGAGCGTTGACCACCACATCACAGAGTATGCAGGAGTCGTTGCCGAGTTGAAGGAGGAGATCACCATGTTGAGGAAGCAGCTCGCACGCCAAGGTGAAGCAGCTCCAGTGGTTAATTCGAGTAATGTGAACCGATCCAGTCCAGGCAGAGACGCTGGACGACGAGCTGTGCGAAAGGGAACCACGAATAACGACAATGGGGAAGAAGATGAAGATGACGAAACGTGGAAGCACGCAAAGCTAAAAGAAGCCCGTGGGTACATCTCCCAGTGCTTTGAGCAACGTCTGCAACTGCGTCGACGTCTCGTGGAAATGGACCACTGGATTGGCGAACTCACGAAGCGTATGACGTCAGCAAGTGTCGACAGCCAAGCGATGATAGACAAATCGTGTGATGAGCCGGAACAGGGAGAGCAGACGAAACCACGTGACCTAGCGACGTCGATTCTCGAGGATATAGTGGAAGACTCGCAGCAGCGCGAAGTAGCCGCGACAAGTGTTGGTGCTTCCACAGTTGAAGGCGAACGAGTGGAGACTGCACTGCGGCAATTGCTGGGACGAAAGACCCAGCTAGTTGCTCAACTGGCGCGGAACCAGTCGATCATGGACGAGTTTCGGCTGGGGATTGAGCAGAGTCCGCTGTTCGTGTCGAACGAGATGCTCCGAGATTTGTTGCTCACAGAGTACCGTTTGGGCGATCTTCAGGTCGAAAATGCTGTCCTGCAAGCCCAACAAACGATCCAACACGACGAATTGTCGTCACTACGGCTGCGTGTGGGTGGTGGCTCTGCATCGGACTCTTTCTCATCATCGTCCAAGCTGTTTGGCGAGTTCTCCGAGGTGCCAAGTCTCGATCTTCCAAGTTCTTTCACAGAAATGACTAGGTTACTCTCGGCAAAATCCAAGAGCAAGGAGACTGGGGGCACTCCAGAGGTGCACTCGACACGAAGTAGCACCGGGTTCGCGTTCCTGGATGACTTGAGAGACCGATTTTACGACCGTACCAAACCTCAGGCCCATCGCCAAGAGCAGTCGGCATCTGTGACCAAGAGTTCATCAACTGCTGCAGGCGGATTGAGCCCACGGCGGCAGTGGGGTATCCACCTGAACAACACGACACTCCCTTACATCCGCTTGAAGAAGAAGGCCCCGCCAATGCTCACGAGCTCCCCAGTAGGCGGATCATCACAAGTCACGGTCTCCATGGCTGTAGATCAAGTCGATGCATCTGATCCGATGAGAGCTTCCGCTTCCGCCTCTGCCGCAGCGCCGTACCTGAAAGTCCTCAAGCATCGCAACCGCAAGCTTCACCATCGAAGCAGCAGCCACAAGAAGCTACCCGTCGTGCTGACGTCGTCGTTAGGATGAGATGAAACGCGCAGTTATTTAATAGGCAATACACAGGCTCGCAATCTTCATATCTAGAGGGGGGAGTCACACGTATTTATCGCAGCAGCTCAGCGTGCACACCGATCGACTTGTTGCGCTTGCGTGGAAACGTGCGCGGTGTTGTCTGCTCCTCGGCTGCAGCAGAAAGCCTCCGAGGACTCGCATTTTCCATGGGGACGTCTGCACCGTCCGAGAGCTTCTCGCGAAGGTCTTCGTAGAAACGCTTGAACTGGAAGATCTCCACCTAATAAACATGACCCAAGCCAGTAAGTCACTCGAGTGCGCAAGGGATACCATCATCGCCGAAACGTACCTGTCCGCGACGGAACTCAACAAGATAGACGCCTCGCTGAAAGAGGAAGACTTGCACGGTGCACGTGAGCACGTCGCCGTAGCGGACTTCCATCTGATACTTTTCCCAGTCGATCGTCACGCTCTGTTCACGCGTCGCACGTGCCGGAACGAGCGGCACCGGACTGGGATTCGCCACCAAAATCGCTTCGATCTTCGAGAGCACGAGCTGGGCAGGGAGTGCAGTGATAAAGCGCGTTGACCGTGCTACGAGATCCGCCTGGTAGGAGGGCGGGACACTCGTTGTGGCGTTGCCAGAGACCGCTGTTGATCGAATTGTTGCCATTGGCGTATTCGGAACCGACTGCGATGACGACATCGACCGGAATCGGCGAGCTCCACTTAGGTCGTCGACTTCACTTGGTTGGTGATGCGTTCGAAGGGCTGAGTCTGTCGGAGTCGTTGCCAAATTCATCGTCGCTTGGAACTGCTCCAAGTTGATCTCCTCGAATGCCGTCCGGATGGCTTCAAACTTGAAGCCTTTGCCAAACCGACTGAGAAAAAGCTCTGGGGGTGAGTTGCGACGATGCTGGTAGTGGCTCCGCTCGAGGACACTACTCGTCGCGAGTGGTGGCGATGTGAATCGTCGTCGAGATTGGCGCTGTTCGCGATCTACTGCTGGATGAGGTGGCGTTGGATCCTCGTTCACAGACATAGGCGAGGAAGGCTGTGCGCCTACGGCTGAGGGATTTCGCTGGCATTCTCGGTCAAGATCGTCGCTCGCGATGTTGGCGGCATCGCTTGTCTTCGGCGCACTTGTACAGCTGGGACTGGAGTGATCCATTTCAAACTGCAACGCTGACAGGTGCATAGGTGAGTCGAGATCGCTATGGCGAGGCGAGTTCTCGGGCGTTTGTCCGGACGATAGTGGTGCCGTCTCATCGAGCGACGGCATGTAGCCGCTGCTCATTAAGTGTGCACGGAGAGCTGCTTTTTGCGGTGATGGTGGTACACCCAATGTGATGGACGGCGTCGCAATCATATTGGAGGCAGTTGGCGACCGCCCATGCAGTTGCATGCGGTTGAATCCGCCAGGTGATGCCGCTGGACCACGCTGACTCCATCGCTCCTGATCAATGACACTCTGTGGGGCGTTGGCGACGGGAATGGATCCATCTCGAAAGTTTGCAGGAGAGGGTGCATTACCCGGAGCCGGGACGTTTAGTATCGACGACGACGTCGGAGAAGCTTCCGGGAGCTCTTCATTGATCAGATAATTCGCTCGACGAGACAGACGCTCGCCCAACACCCACGCGTGGCGCTGTGCTTCCTCGACTGACAGACGCATGCTCGGATCTGGATACAATAACTGCGTCACTAGCGATTTGACTTCGAGTGAGAACTGCGCGGGGAAGAACCACGACGGAAAGGCTACTTCGTCCACTGGATCTTCATCGCTGTACTTGGTGTTGTAGCACCACTTCTTGAACTTTTCATACCGCAGACACTTGAGCAGATCCTTTCCAAACGGCAAGTTTCCCGCCAACATCGCGTACACGATTACACCAATGGACCACGCGTCGGCTTTTGCACCGTCGTATCCCTGCCCAGCGTCCATTAACACTTCTGGGGCCACGTAGTGTGGCGAGCCGACCACCGAACGAAGCCGACGAATAGCTTGGACGGTTGCAGCGGTAGCACCAGTGCCGTCTTGCCCCAAGGATCCTTCACCGCCCTGCTCCGTCATGGCGAAGATCGCGGACAAGCCAAAATCTGCGATCTTGAGCGTCGAGAACTCCTCAGTATCCGCGAGCAGCAGGTTTTCGGGCTTGAGATCGCGGTGGCAGACGCCCGATGAGTGGCAGAATGCCACACCGGAGATCAGTTGCTGGAAGTACCGTCTCGCCGTGTCTTCATCCGTGCCGCAGTCCAATTTGATACGGTCAAAGAGCTCGCCCCCAGCCGCCAGTTCCAGCACAAGGAACGTCGTGCACTTGCTGTCCTGGACGAGCTCCAGGGCTTCTTCGAGCCGCAACACGTTTTCGTGGAAGCCCAGACCCGACATGTTGCAGATCTCGCGGTGGATCGTGCGACGCGTGTGGGCAAACTTGATAAACTTCTTTGGGATCTTGGGAATCTTGAGCTGCTGGTTCTTGACTTGGACCTCCTGGAAAGCCTCCTCCAGCTGCGCGAACTTGCGGTCCACGTCGTCGTGGAAGTCGTCCACTTGCAGCTCACAGCCCCAGACGTCCAGACACTGCGGCAGGCTCAGTTCACGTAGCGTGCCCGTGCGAGGGTCCTCGTAGGCAGCGACCGCCTGCTTCGTGGACGGATGGATGAGCCACCACACGTTCCTACAAGCACACAGGTAAACAGTCAGTGGTGTGCTGCGTCTGGGGGACTCAAAGGGGGCTTCAGGGGCGACGTACTCGAGCTGCATGCGAGTGGAGACGGACGAGAAGCGGTTGCTCCCGCCGGGCGTGAGGTTTCCGCTGACGTTGCGGGCGTTGTAGGAGGCCTGAGGGTGCGAGAACGACGTGTGGAGGTCGTCGTCGTCACCGTCGAGGCTGTTGCTGGGTGCAAGGGGCTTGCCCTGCACGGCGACGATGCAGCGAGAGAGGAGAGTGGACGGCAGGAGCTTGTAGCCCACAGGGTTCAGTATCTTGATCGCGACGTGCTGTACGACCGCCAACATAACCAACGATTTTCACAAAACACCAACAAAAGTCAGCTTTCACCGACGGATGAAATCGCCAACAAAAACGAAATGGGTAGACGTACGCGTTTCGTGCGCGCGCAGAAGGCCTCGTAGACGCTATGAGCCAACAAAAAGATCACTTGGGTGAGAATACCAGTGGAGGAAGACGATGGTGGCGCTGGTACGTACACGCCCGCCGCGCCTCCTCCTAGATAGCCGCCGAGTTCATAGTAGAGCTCCTGCCCGCTGTAGATGCACTGGCCGTCGTAGTGGTCGACTTTGAGGATTTGCCGCTTGCGCCGACGCTCATCCATCATACTCGCCACTGCTTCACCAGCTCAGTGGGCGTCGGTGGCTTGACTGGCAGAGTTCCTCGCGACCAACTGCGACCGCTTCGACCGGTTCGCGAAGGCGATGCGATCGTGCTTCTCTCTGAGAACAACCACGAGTACGAGACCGAGAAGGAGACCGAGAACCCGACACACAGCCACCGCTCGCTGGACGAGTGTTCGCACCACGAAGCTTCCGCTTCCGCTGCGTGTGCTCCAACACCAAACGCCAACTCGACAGAGTAACCAACAGAACCGACTTGTGTTTCCCGCCTCAATCTGGGCCAGAACAGGAAATATGTCCAATGAAAACCGATTTCGCCTGCTGGCGGACGGCCATTTTGACCAACACCACGCGTGGCGACTTGGCGACCTTTCCTAAATTTAGGCAGTTGGCTCCAAGCGTTGGTTCAGTAGGTACGATCCGGAACTCCAAACGACATGGGTTTGCTTGCTGGTGACGGAGCCAGTGGAGTGAGCGCTGCTATGCGCTGGAACGAAAACTACAGGGGACTGGGAAGATCATCCGCGCAATCGTGAAGAAACGGCGAACGAAAGGTCAACGAAATGGTACTGTACGGAGAGCACACTGGCGATCATCCATACTGTAACTCGTGCATGTTTGCGAAATGTGCGTCTGGGACGGGGTTTTCTCAAAGTTTCTGGTTGTCTTGCGGCGGACGATACAACCTGGGTACGCACATACCTTCGGTTCCAAACGAGATGATTCTTAAAGGGAACGCTCCATGGAACTACATCTCGTCCGGGGGTGGGTGGGCGTGTTTGGCTTGTGCGTGGGTCCGGATTCTGGACTTGGGAGTCGGCTTGTTCCGTCTGAAGTTGAAGCAGCACGGATCGTGCCCAATCTCAGATACCTCGGTGCGAACAATTGGATAAAATTACTATCAATTTTGTGATTGGTTTATTATAATTCAGCCAATCAAAAACACTTCGATTACGTCAGCCGATGGCTGGTGGTGAAACCACCATCACTCTTCGTTTGCCGTTGGTGAGATGCTGTGGCGAGCAGCTCCGTTCGCAGCACGAAGATCGCACAGAATCCACAGCCACGCCATGAGCTCCGCCAGTCTGTTCAAGGGCGTGCAGCTCGTCAACGCCAAGGGCGATGCCAAGGACGGAGAGGAGGTGCTGCGCGGCAAGGTCCAGGCCCTTTACTTTGCGGTGCGTTCATGCGAGCGGTTGTTCGTACGCTGGTACTGTGTCCGAGTGGCTCATTTGATGCATTTTGGTCTCGTGCAGGCCGACTGGTGCCCAGACTGCCGTAACTTCCAGCCAACGCTGAACTCGTTCTACAAGGACGTCAACAAGAACGGCGCCGAGTTTGAGTTTGTGTTTGTGGGCTCGGACAACACGGAAGCCGACCAGCTCGCGCACTTCAAGGACAAGCAAGGCGCGTGGTGGATGATCCCATTCGAGAACAAGCTCCGTGACGAGCTCAAGCGCAAGGTACGTGATGTCCAGTACAAGCTTAGTGGAGTTTTATCAACGTCTTTTGATTCTTGTCGTTGTCCCATCAGTACGGCGTTTGCGCCGGGAAGGAGAAGGAGGCTGTGGGTGTTGTCGACCGCAAGGGCGGCATCCCAAGCCTCGTCGTGATCCAGCCAAACGGTGACTTGATCGATCTCCACGGTGTGGATAAGATCGAGAAGGAGGGCGTGAAGGCGTTCGACGCCTGGAAGAAGGCCTCGACAGCTTGACTTTGAATAGAAGAGCTGCCCAACCTGCATCAACCCTGGACTGCATTGAATACACACCAGGGGAAGTTCCCACCGACGTCAGATTACCATTGTTCTCTTCCCCCCGACGCCTTCCGCAGTACACTCTTCCCTTGGCTGCTAGTAGAAGACAGGATGACCATCCTTCCCGAGCTCGACGTGTCCATGGACGGAACCCAATCACGATCCTCAACACCCGCGTGTCATCTCAGTCGCGACCATCATTCCTCCACCGTTGCACTGGATCCGGTCCTCTCCAGCAGCTCTGTCTTCCATTCCGCAAGAAGAGCTCAACCCCCGATCCACACACGACGCAATGGCGACTTTCTTCAAGGACGTGGAGCTCGTGAACGCCAAGGGCCAAACTGCGCGCGGGGAGGACGTGCTGGGTGACAAGATCGTCGCGCTGTTCTTCTCAGTAGGTGATGCGCGCGATGTGGCTGCCTTGCCCCAGTCTCTGACGAGAAATCCACTGTGTACGAATGAGTAGGCGGACTGGTGCCCGTACTGTCACGACTTCCTTCCAGCTCTGCAAACGTTCTACGAGGAAGTCAACGCGTCCGAAGATGGCAAGCGTCTTGAGGTGATCTTCGTGAGCTCTGACTCGGACAATACTGAATTCGCCAAGTACTTCGAGGCGCATCACGGCCCATGGTGGGGAATCCCGTACTCGAACGAAACTCTTCGCCAGCAGATCAAGGTGAAGTACGAAGTTGCTGGCCGCAAGGAGCTCGCTGGTCTTGGCTTGGCTGACCGCAAGGGCGGACTTCCAACGTTGCTCATCGTGAACGCTGAGGGCAAAGCGGTGGACTACGACGGTGTCGACCGAGTCAACAAGCTCGGGCTCTCGGCCCTTGAACACTGGGAGGCTTTGCTGGCCTTGCCTTAACCCCCCATACTCGTTTAAGTTGGTGACGCTAGTGATCAAACAATATTCACACTTGCCAATTCATCGTTAGTACGTTACATCTTCCTCCTAATAGTATCAATGTGTCTTGATCGGGTCCAGATCTGGAATGGCAATGGATGGACTCACACATGAGCTTGTGGTTACGCAGACACTAAGAGAGCTGACGAGGAACTCGAGGACTGGGCGAACATTTGATCTCCCAGGCTTTCGAAGGTTTGACGGCTGATGCTGCCCGTGCTGCTCGTTGGACTGGCATCGCCTGGTCGTGTAGGTTGGGTCGACACCATTTCATTGTACAAAGCATTTCCGAGCTCTGCAAACATCTGAGGGGTAAAACCCTCTGGCAGAGCAGACGTGAGCTCGTGGAAGTCGTTGAGGATGGTGTTGTTTCCGTCGCCATTGGCCAACAGACTGGTCAGCACGTCAGCATCGTCTTCTCCATCCATACTGTCACTTTGCGCTTGAACTGCTTGGAACACCGTGTACAGTTGCTGCAGGCGTGACCATGCCTGCGCGGCATTGCGTTCTTCTTGACCAACATGGGACACCAAGTTCCGCGCTCGCTGGCGAAACAAATCACTTGAAAAACTGCGCGGCTTCTTCAATCGGTCGCGCGACAAGTCTTCTATGAACAACGGGATCGGCCCCTCGGAGCCGATACACGCATGATACACATCGGGCGTCGGCTCGCCATCCACGGGCTTCGGCTCACTTCGGTCGGAGCTTTCGTGGCCCGCAGACTGGACAGGGACGCGCCTCCGCGCGCGGATCAGCCGACGAAACATCACGCTTTCAGCGCCAAATACTCAATGAGGGAAGATCGCACAGCGAGACGCAAGCACACTCCGTACAGCAGACAAAGAGCCAGGATGTGACGCAAGAAGCACGCGATTGGGATCGCGGCACGCGTCGGCGATGCTGGAGCTGCTGGCTTTGAGGAGCTCCTCAGTGAGTGAGTACGCCGGTTGGGTTGTTCTCGCAGGTGAGATGGGCAGTTCTAGGAGTGATGGTAGAATGGTTTGACAGTGTAATCATCCGAACTATTAGAAATCGAAGGTATCTATATCAACCTGGTAGTGCGACCGGGGGTACTATTTGAATAGGAACACGGCAGTTGTACGTTGAAGTGAGCTGCTGCGTTGTGGCTCACAAGTTGTGAGCCATGGAACGCAGTGCTGTTGGTCACGAGTTGGGGTTTTGTCATGGAAGCGAGAGCCAACGCCCATCCAGCCTGGAGCCTGGATTCCAGGGCCTGTGCTCAAGTTGAAGAGCGACGCACGAGTTCAACTGTAGTGAGTGCACGCTGCGGACGGACACAAGCTTCGCTAATTTTAACCAGAGCCAGCGAATCAAATGCGAGGAAGCTAACGCAAACCTCGCACCATTGGCTGTTGTAGTTGCATCGGACTGCTGCTTCGAAGGTTTCTGGTCCAGGTGATCGAACGGTTTGTCTGCAGCTGGCCTGAGGGTGGTGAGCGTCCTCACAACGTGACTCCTCGCCGTCAAGGAGCAATTGGAAGGCGTCTTCAGCTGTGGATGCTGCGAGGAAAGCTGGAAATACAGAAGGTCGAAGGATGCATCTGAAGGCGCTTCGAGGCTCGATGGGCCTGCGCGGAAACGCTTGCAGGTTGCAGTTGGATCAGTTCCAGAGGTGCCCCTTGGACGGGTAGGTCTAGAAGGATGCACAGCTCTCTCCATTCCAAATTATTCACTCGAACGCCCCACTGCTATCATGCCAGCCACTGAGGTCAGCCCGTCGTTACGACGCCGACTATCAGACGATGCGAGACAACTTTTGCGTCAGGCACTCGGTGGAGGAAGCATCGGCCCGAATGACTCGGCAAGCCACGAGGATCTTCGAGATCTACCTCTAGCGCAGCGTCTTCAAAACTTTCGTGGACTGATCCGCCTGGAGATCCCAACGGTCGTAAACGCAGTGCGCTTGAGACTTGTCGTCGCGGAGACGACATACATCATGCGATACCATGTCGAAAGTATTGGTGCCGAGGTCTCATTCTTTAGCAAGGCCGGGGCAACAACCTCATGGATCACGACAATGAATGGAGACCACATCCAACTACGCAACTATGTGGCGCATCCCCTGTCACCACCAGACGTGTGCAAGGAGATCACGTCTCTTATCGACATCCTCGAGGTGATGGATCTGTTCGACATCTTCCGAGCGTGCTTGACAGCGAGTCCCGTGCCGACGAGCCCTGGAGCTCACCATCTTCTCAACCACGTCACTTATTCAGCCTCGACTGACAAGAGCTCATACACGTTTGTTGTGGACCGCGACACCGGCAAGCCTCTCGCAGTCACCCAGACCGCCGGGCCATCGCCTGTGAGCACTGAGAGCCTCCACCTGATCGTCGAAGACTATCTGCGCTACGAAGGTGGGATCGATGTCCCTGAGGGCATCAAGTCGGATGTGGAGATTCTCATCGACACTGCTATGAGGTGCTTCTCAATGTGGACGCTCCAAGGCCAGAAGCGTGTAATCGAGGTGTTCGAGATCATAGATCGAGACGATGATGGCTTCATCTCCGGCCAAGACGTATACGGCCAGCTACTGGCTGTCGGCCACTCGGAAAAGCAGTGCTCGAACATCGTGCTCGAGATGGCGCGCCTGCTTTGTGACACCTCTGACCCGGCGGAGGAGTTCGGCTTCTACAAGTTCTGTGGCTTCTGGCTCACGATGCTATCGGACTCTTATCGCGTGTCCGACCCGGACAACGAAGCCACAGTGCTAAATTCGCTGGAGCGGCTCTTCCTCGGCCTCACGGACTAGACACGAGAGTCCAGTCGTCATCGTTGTGGTCGTGGGTGGGTGCGTACATGTAGTAGACTGTACATGCCGTAGAAATATGAATCTCATGGAGTGGCTTACTATCTTCGAGTCTGGCGTTAGTCTAGTGAGTTGAACCCACAGGTTGCAACCAGTGAGATGGCTTCACTTTCAGTTCCGTTATCCTTGCGGCGTGACACTCATTTCGTTGAATGTGCTCGGAACTGTCACGAGTCGTTCTTCCGAAATGCGTGGAGCGATCATTTTTTGTATCTTTCCACAAAGCAAACAAACCACTATTTTTGTTCCCACACGCCAACAGGAACTTTGTTGGTCAACACCCCGCACGCAAGCGCCGCGCATGTTCTGCCTCGGTAGTTGGTTGCTTTCAGTTGAGGCACACTTGACTCCGACGGAAAAAAATGAAAAATGACGACATGACTGTTGGAAAAAGTTCACGTGCTGACCACAAATGGTACCGCAGCGGTGTCAAAAAAAGGAAAAGGTACAGAGGCGTGCCGCTGAGATGGATTTTGTGATCTTCCGTTGGGACATGTTGCCAAAATGGAGTGACTTGGGCTGTACAATCCACACCTCCTCTATACTCTATCACGACTCACGCAGCGTCGCTGTGGTGTGTCGCTCCGTTCACATACAGCTCTGTGACGTGCAGCGCCTTTCACGTTGGGGCAGCACACCCGAAGGCGTCCGTCGCAATTTGGATAACTTACGAAATGTGCGGGTCGTTTCGTGTGCAATTGCTCGTCTTGGTTTCATTCTTTCCTTTCTTCTTCTCTCTTTTCTTTCTTTCTGGGCCACGAGAGGAAGTGTACCTACTGAGCGTCCATCCTTTCTTTTCGACCACGAGCTCCGCTTCGCTTCGCCGCCACCAACGCCGAGAACGCTCCTGGGCGATCCGCTATCTTCCATCCGCTGCCTCTCGCACGTGGAAGCTCCTTCGCTCGATCCATCAAAGTGTCCGTGCTGCACGTGTGTGTGTGCCCATTGACACCGCAACACGCGTGCCCCACCACAGCAGCAGCTGTAGCTCTTCGCTTGGACGTCTGAGTCTGGAATCGCGCTCGCCCAGCCATCCACAATCTAGAGGCGGAGACGCGTCTGCCTGTGTTGTTGACTGCAAGGACACTATCCATTGTCCAGCGTAGCCCACCACCCATCATGACCAAGAACTCGGAGGCGATCCGGCTGGCCGAGGCCTCGGACTGGAAGGGTCTCCAGCGGCTCATCGAGATGGCGCCCGAGTACGCTCAAGAAATGGGCGATTATGGCATGCTGCCGATCCACTGGGCGTGTACGGAGAGCCACGTGCCCGTGGCGTTGCTCACAAGACTCCTGCACGCGTACCCCGAAGGTGCGAGGATCAAGAACGACGCCGAGTTGCTGCCGCTGCACATCGCTATCCGTGCTCGCGTTGAATCCGAGTGGCTAGACAAGCTCATCGATGCCTTTCCTCACGCTGTCCACGTCGACGCTCCGGACGGTGTGAGTGTCATGGCGCTAGCAGCACAAGTCGGCCTGCATTCCGACGGCATCAAGATCCTGCATCGAGCAAGCGAAGCATTTGATCCCGTTGAAGACGATGACGAGGAAAGCTTTGAGAACATCAGCGGACACCACCTGGGCGACCATCCAGAGCATGACGAAGGCTGGGCACCACTCAAGCGACAAGCGATGCCTACCAAGGTCTCACCACTGGCTGGTGCAGACTTGCCATCAACATTCGGGCGCGGTAGCAACAACAACACTAACACGCCAGTTAGCCCCGCGCACTCTATGCTGAGCAGCGGCACGGATGATGACCGAGGCATGGCGCACCTCCTTCCCATCCATCGACCGGTGACACCTCCACCTGACCATCTTGTCTCGCCTTCGTGCAGCTCGTCGAGCAACGGTAGTGCAAACACAGCTCCTATTCCACGTACGACTCCAGCCATTAACAGGGTTCTTCAAGGATCTTTCCGTAAGCACTCACTCGACTACCATGCTCACGCTGCGGCGGCAGCTGCAGCCACAAGACAGCACCAAGATATGATGGAAGGACGCTACCACGGTGAGAATAACGGCAGCCAGCGATCGATGTCCATGCTGGGTGGTCGACACCAGTCACTGCCCGTGATCCCTAGCTTTGAACACATCAAGTTCAACTACCCGCACCACCACGAAGAACTCAACGACCAGTCATCGGATGAAGATGACGACAATAACCACTACTACAACCTTCGAGGATCCCAGCGAGGCAGCAAGAAGCGGTCCACAACTCCGCACGGAGGGCGCTCTTTCGAATCTCCACCCGAGTGGAAGCGAGATGATGAGTGCTCGATTTGCAGAGCCAGCTTCGGTATGTTCAAGCACCGCCACCACTGCCGGAATTGCGGCAAATCGATCTGCAGTCAACACAGCGCAGACAAGAAGATCATGATGGAGAGCAAGGGCTTCACCACACCGCAGCGTGTTTGCGTCACTTGCTACGCCATGATCACACACAAGCAGTCACGCGAAGCCAACAGCGGCAGCCAATCACCACTCGAAGGCCTGCTCAACGGCGCCAAGATCACTGGACCTGTGGCAGCGTTCCATCAGCAAATGCAGCAACAGCACCACGCTCCGCACCCGCACCCACAGCTGCAAGGAGTCCGATCCACTGGGGCATCAGGGCTGACAGGCATCTCGTCGCCTGGTTCTGCAGGTGGGGCAAGTGCTCGGTCCTCTGGCACTACGGCGCCGCCGTCCCAGAATGGAGCGGCTGCTAAGGACAAGTCCAACGAGCAGTGGGTCATGCAGGCGCAGATGAACGAACTCCGCCACGTCGTCACTTCGCAGCAAAAGCAGATCGAGCAGCTCACACAGGCGAACATGCAAATGCAACAGCAGATCCTGGAGCAGGAAGAGCTGAAGGCCGAGACCATGCTGATCATCACGCAGCTCATGACGCGCGTGTCGATGCTCGAACTCATCAAGAACACCAACGAGAAGGACGAGGACGACGAAGACTCACTCGTTGGCGACAACGACGACTGAGTACAGTGCTCTCATTCATTCTTGTGGCAGCGTGGATCTGCGACCGTCGCGTTCTCTCTCCCCTTCGGTGTCTGTCAACCTCCTGATATTCGATTGCGTTTTCCGTAATATACAGTACCATTAGCTCTGCCTCTCCATCACCGACGCTACTGCTTCCTCATCTCGAACCGTTTTCACGTTACGTATATTTTATAAGATCGCTCGCACTGCGTCGCGTTCGTCTTCCCCCTCCCTCCACTGCATCCTCACTATCGGCGGACTGGACGGACAGCGCACACAGCGCGACGACCCTTTCTTCACGACTTCCTCTTTCTTCGCGCAGTAGCTGCTTACTGGGACAGCGTTGGTCGCTCGCCGACCTCCTCGCGCGTGTACGCGACCTTGGCGCTGGCGTGGTCGTCGTGGCCGTGGCTGCTGTGGCTGGAGCTGCGGCCCGCGATCGCGTCCACGACGAGGTACACGCTGAAAATGGCGGCGGCAGTGCCGAGGCCAGTGAATGGCTTCTTCGCGCAGCCCGAGATGAACGGGTGCTTGCGCCAGGCGTCCTGGTGGGCGAGAACCATGGTGATCGAATGCGTCGCGCGGGGCGGTGGATTTGCCGGCTGCAATGGGGCGTCCGCAACGGAGCTCTTCGTGCGTCGACCGCCCACCAGACCACCGCAATTCAAAACCGCACCCCACGATTCATTCTCCAAACACACTGCAATTCATTTTGACGATATGTACTGAGATAGCTAGTGATTGCGAGTCCCTTTTTTAGAGACAGGAGTCCCGTGTTAGGATTTTGTCGAAATTTTGCGCAAATGTCACGGTGAGCTGCTCACCCAATAGGAGTGATGGTTGTGTCAGTGAGAGTGATGGTTGGCACCCAGCTCTTTTTGGAACGAAGAGCTCATTTCTGTGGGCAGAACATGAACCCACTGATCAATCGCACCCCCCCGGCACGCGCGGCGTCTGTGCACTAACGAAGAAGCCTCCGACCGCAACGACCATGGGCTGTGCGAGTAGCCAAGAGCAGACGCCTGCCAACAAGAACACGCGCAGCGCCACCACGACTGTCGGGCGGCCTGTGAACCCGCCGACTCGCGGCTTCCACGCGATTCCGGACCGCTACGAGACGCTAGGTAGGCGACGCGTGCTCCGTGGCGTTGTGTGTGCATCGATTGTACGGACTGATTGGGTTGGCGGCTGTTGCAGCGGAGGTGCAGGCGGATCTGCGGCGCGCTGGACTCGAGTCCTCGAATCTGGTCGTGGGTGTGGACTTCACCAAGTCGAACCAGTGGACGGGCGAGAAGAGCTTTGGTGGACGATGCCTCCACGAGATCGACCCGTCAGGGTTCGTGTTGAACCCGTACCAGGTAGGAAACACACGCTGTTGGCTGCGCGATTGGGTGGGGTGCAGTGTCCGACTGAAGAGACGACGTCTGATGATATAGAACGTGATCTCGATCATTGGCCGTGTGCTGGAGCCATTCGACGACGACAATCTCATCCCGGCATTCGGCTTCGGTGACCTCACCACCAAGGGCGACGCGTGCTTTCCATTTACACCCAACCGCAGCTGCCGTGGCTTCCAGGAAGTGCTGGAGCGCTACAATTCTATCACGCCGACCCTGAAGCTGTCGGGCCCGACGAACTTTGCGCCAGTGATCAAGATGGCAATTAATGCAGTCAACCGCGAGGGCGGGTACCACATTCTGGTGATCGTGTGCGACGGCCAAGTCACGAACGAAGAAGCCACACGCCAGGCGATCGTCGAGGCCTCTAACTACCCGATCTGTAAGTCCCCGTCGCTGTCGATCGGGCTGTGTGTCTTGTGGTGTCTGCACGGCTATCTGACTCATGGTGTGCTGCTACAGCGATCATTTGCGTGGGTGTGGGGGACGGACCGTGGGATATGATGGTGGAGTTTGACGACAAGCTGCCGACGCGTCGCTTCGACAACTTCCAGTTCGTCGAGTACAACGCCGTGATCCAACTGAACCGGAAGAACCCGGAGGCGGGCTTTGCCATCAGCGCACTGATGGAGATTCCTGGTACGTGACTCCTGGTTCATGAAGGGCCTTCCAGGGTAGTTTGCTGATATCTAACGCTGACGCGTGGTGGCTTCTCATGTTCGCAGAGCAATACCAGGCTATTCGGAAGCTGGGTTATCTGTCACACTAAGGCATGGGGCTTGAAGGTCTTGGTCTCCCAACAAAGGAGCAGCAATCGCCTACCGCGATGCATGGCCTTGGAGATGAAAACAGATATTCCCACGAGGCGGAATTCATAGCCTTGTCAGTTCTGCTGCTTGAAGCAGCGCACACACTTCCCGGACGACGATTCGCAGTTGTCTTACCAAGTTGTATCATTTACGGATGGGGGGGGGGGGGGGGGGGGGGGGGGGGGGGGGGGGGGGGGGGGGGGGGGGGGGGGGGGGGGGGGGGGGGGGGGGGGGGGGGGGGGGGGGGGGGGGGGGGGGGGGGGG
>JAADVE010000479.1:0-18146 GCA_023334595.1 Pythium utonaiense
GCGCACGCCACGTACAAACAGCAGCGTGTTGAGGGCACCGAACTCATGGAGCCCTTCGCCTGCGGAGCGCTCTGATAGCGGAGCGAGTACGGTGGTGAAGAGTGCGAGTGATACACAGAACGAACGAGAGGACACGTGAGCTCACTATGCCGTGCTTTTCATCCTCAGAGATGCGCTGGAAGCCACGTAAATCCAGCATAACAACACACACCTGCGAGCTGCATGTCGACCATCGTGCCACAGGAGCTCTTCGTTGGGAAAATGGACTGGTCCTTGGATAACGATGCACTAGATTAGGTCCTTATCTAGGTCACTTTGAAGTGGACACTACTATCCTAATTCAGTTAGTTTCCCTTTTTGCCTTTCTTGCCTCCGGTGTGCGCTGGCTGGCGAACTGCTTCGGCCTCACTCGCCGCCGCCACCACGGGCTCCTTCACAGGCGCAGCCGCATTTGACGCCTTGCTCTTGTTCTTCTTTCGAGAGCGTTTCCCTTCGTTCACGGGAGTAGCGACTTGTTCGTCGACTGGGTCCGCCTTCGGACTGGCTGGTGCTTCCTCACTCGGGGTAGCTGCTGCCTGGACCTGGGTCTTCGCTTTTGATGGGCTCGCAGCCACAGGACGCGCAGCTATCGGACTCATAATTGCTGACGAATAGCTGGCACTGTTGTTGTCCGAGTCGCGAGGGCTCATGTCGGAGGTGCGAGGGTTTCCATAGGCGGGCTCGTCCGTGTTGATAGGCTTGGGCGGAGCCTTGCTGTGACTAGTCTTGCGGTTACCGTGGTCCTACACGCACGAAACACACCATGGTGAGCTATGAGAGAGGGGAAAGACGCATAGCCAGTTCAACTTACGACGTCCTCGCAGTTTTCGTCAAAGGCGAAGAATACCTGGATGGGAAATACGAAGGGTCAATCCTCAGTGAGCGCCAGACATTCGCGTTCCTCGTACCTTTAGGTTTTCATCGCTGGTGCCATGGAAAAAGTCGACGGCAGAGTTGATCGCGCACACGCGTGTGATGAAAGTGTCAAGCTGGAGTCGGCGGTGGTCGAGGAAGTCCTGATCCAGTGACCACCAGCCAAAGAGCGAGCGAATCGCATCGCGATGGGTCTTGAAAAACGGGATGTCGGCCATCTTTTCGGCTCCTAGCGACACCTTTAGCGACCTGATCATCACACAGCCAAGTGAGTCCACAATCTCAGTTCCTTAGCTGGTGAAATCGAAAGCACCGACTCGTTCAATGCATCAAACTCGGAGAAGCGGTGCCACACGTGCCACTCCTTGGCGAGACGGCGATCAGCCACCCGGCTGAACAGCGAGACGTGGCACGTGATCATGTACTCCTACAAGCCAGAATGCCATTAAAACGCAAGCCATAGCTTCCCAAGCGACAAGGAGGGACTCACCGCGTGCTTGCCGTCACTGTGGAGTCGCACTTGCGTGACGCGAGCCTCGAAGCAAAACGCAGACTGGGACATGGGTGTCTTGCCTGGCGAACGTGGCGACAACGAGGCATTGAAGCGTGGAGGCTGCGGACCGTCTTTGGCAGCCTGCAACAAGCGCTTCATCCACATCTTCTTGGTCTCGTCGTCTGGTGCTGATAGAAACACTCGGATCTCATACCCGCAGCTAGTGACTTCGTGCACATAGAAGCAATGCGGTGTCTCATCGACGTTTGGCACGTCAGCGTGCTTGGGATCAGCCGGCACAGGCGTGGCGATGTCCGCATCCTTCAAGTGGATTTTCCACTTCACGTCGGCCTGCGTGCGATCTGAGAAGCCCAAGAGCTGGGCGGAGATGTCATCAAATTTGACGAAGTCGGCGTGCCATGTCTTCTTCGCAGTGGTCTCCGTTAATGCGACCGCGAGTAAAAACCCTTCCAGTGTCATCTTGGGGCAGGCGAGTTGCTGATGTTGAGGAGAGGAGACGCTCGACGCTCGGCGATGGTTCAGCCGCCAAGGGTTGAATGGAGAGTGATAGCAGCTCGCGCCGCACGCAAGTGTGGGTGCCCGTTGCTCTTTTGTGCAAGGGGCTGCGGTGGATCGTTATTTTTGTGTTTGACTGTTGGGCTGTTCGGAACTACTACAGCTCAGTTCTTTAATGGGATGGGATACTCTCATGGGACTTGTACGCGAAAGAAGAAACGTCGAGCCCCAGTGCATCGACGCCACTGAGAGCAGCGGCTTCATCAGATGCAATCTGAACCGAAGTCGGGCGAGAGCGTGGAGTAGTAGCGTCCTGATCTTGCGTCGTATCGCCCGACGTGCTTTGAGTATCGAGAGTGGCGACGACACTGGCGATATCGGCCGTCGTAGGCAGTGACGTTGTGATAGGCGTGCTTGGTAATCGAAACCGAGGCAGCTCTGGTGTCGATGATACGTGCAAAGGCACTTGTGTGCCAAGCCGCTTGCTAATCATCGGGAAGATCGTCGTGTGCGTGCGGATGTAATCCGCTGGCGTTCGACGACGAATGTTCTACATCCACCGATGCATCAACTGTCAGAGCCTAGTGTCTCAACCAGGAGAGTGTTCAGTATTGCTTACCTTGGACGTCCAAGCATGTTCCAGTGCGTTGTGATCGCGGCGATTGAGTGCGAGGGAAACCTGAAGCAGGAAGTTACCTTGACTGTGGCGGGCTGCCCAGTGAAAGACATTGTCTCCCTGAAGACGAACCTTGCGACCGTCAGCAAGCACAGGACAACCTTTCCCAAGCCAGTGTACGTACCGAGCTGTCTTTCAGCGTAGGATCGGCGCCGTGCTCGAGCAGGAGGATCCCGATGTGGGCGTGGCCAGCTCGCGCTGCGTCCATGAGGGGCGTGATCCTTGTTGATGTCTGCACGCACAACTTCTAGTGAGTGCGCGTAGTGTGCTCATTCATTCCAGTTGATCCAAGCCGCACCGTATCATACTGGTCGACGCTAGCGCCGTTTGACAACAGAAACCTCATCGCATCTGTACTTCCCCACCACGCTGCCGTGTGGAGAAGCGTCCGCCCGAATTCTTCCGGTTTCTTGCAGTGTGCTGACACAAGCCTATCATCGCATTTGAGAAGTAAGTGAGAGCGTCTTGCCACACCAACCTGAAGTTGGCACAGAGCTGCGGCTCACTTTGCGGCACCTTCAACGAGGAAAAAGTTGCGCAGCATTGCGACGTCGTTTGTCTGCACAACGTCCCACACCGTCCCTGGATATTCAATCAGCAAACGCCTTGCATCGGCTCGCTGGCGGCGCCTAGAGTCGTCGGTGGCCGACCGCGAGGTTGTGAGAGATCTCTGCGACTGGATGGTAGGATAGTGAACCTCAGCCACGCCTGAGCGAGGGCTTGAAGTAGTATCCGGCTGAGCTGGATAGGTAGGATCATGCCCAGACAGCGGCCCAGGAGAATCATCACCACCCTGCTCCACCTGCTGCCGCTGCTGCTGAATACGCTGCTCACGTTTGGCCCGTAACCGCGATTGATACACCGGCTGAGCGGTAGCGGTGGCGTCTTCATGGACTGCGGTAGGATCTTCAACCGAGTTCATAGTTTCGGGATCGATGAGATAGAAGTCCAGTCAAAGGAGGTGCGACGCTTCACGGCTCGCCGTTGTTCAGCAAGTATCCTGGTTGTGGTCACTTGACACTCTATTTGAAGCAACCATTATGCAGCCTACGACCACGACTCGACAATGTAGCGTTTGGTTCGCACAAGAGCCTTCATGAAAGTCTCCGCTTCCTGCAAAGACATCTTTCCGACCGATCGGAGGATGTCTCGCAACACCTCGTAGACGTCTGTAGGCATACGCTTCGCCGAGCCAGCGATGTACACGTACGCTCCACTAGTGAGCAGCTCGAAAACCTCGTCCTTTTGCTCTGCCAGGCGCGTCTGCACGTAGATCTTGTGTGACTACAAGGACATGGCATGGTGAGCACTGCGTGATGGGCACTAGACTAGCCTCAAATATGTACCTGATCTCGCGAGAACGCCGTGTGTAGCGACGTCAACGCTCCGGACGAGACCATCGACTCCAGCTCTTCGCCATAGAGGTAGTCCTGCGCGCAGTTGCTCATCAGTTCTCCAGAAACAAAGGGATTGCAACCTCAAGCGATAGCCACCTTACCTTGAGCTTGTGACGACTGCCGAAGTAGACAACAGTCTTACCTGCCGATGATACATCCTCAAGTCGAGCGCGGAGCACCTGGCGCTCTTGTGCGATCGCCCGCATGGCAGCAAGACCAGTGCCTGGGCCGATGAGGATCATATCCTTGCTCACGTGCGGCGGGTTGAACAGTCCCGTCTTGATCCACATCGGCACCACCACCGCAGTCTTCGTCGGGTCCAGCGACTGGAAATACGAGGAGCAGACGCCACCACGACGGCGCTTCCATGGCGTGAGAAAGTCAACGATGGCGACCGTCAAGTGCACTTGGCCAGGATGAAGGAGCGGCGAGGATGAGATCGAGTACGCACGGGGCTTGAGTGGTGGGATGAACTGCACAAGGAGGCCGAGTGGCACGCGAACACTAGGGAAGTCCAGCAGGACTTCGACGTACGTCTTCTTCTCACGGATACAGTAATCGAAGAGCAGATCTGCGCCCTCGGGCGATGCGATCTCCACTAGCTTCTCTTTCTGCACAACACAGCCGTCAGTATCCTGGACGCGAGTCATAATTCACCAACGCTGCAGGACGAACCTCCTCTTCGTTGGTGGCGAAAAGTGATAGGCGAGCGAAGAACGAGCGACGTGGCGTGCCCTGGATGTCCAAGTACTTGGCAAACAGGTCACGTAGCGACATCGTCGTGGGGAAGTCACTTTGCGCCGAGCCATCGGCAGCGAGGATGCTGATGATGCTGTCTCCAGGCTGGGCGACGTAGTCCAGCAGCTCCTGCACGCCGTTCACGTTCTCTGGATACACTGTCGCGATGGCGCCAGCTGGGTACTCGAGAGCTTTGTCTCCAAGATCGAACACGAGATGGCGGACGTCTTGCTTCCAGTCGTCAGCCGTAAGACGACGGTTCTCGACCAGCTTGGCCATGATGATGCCGCGCTCTTTGTGGAGCGCGTTCGACGGCGCCGTATAGAACGTAGTCGCAGTTGCCAGTGCGTTCAGCTTATTGGTTGGCGGCATGACGTAGTCTCCTGGTGCGTGGAACTCCAGCTTATACACCGGCTCAATCTCTCGTGGTGAATCATCCACGACAAAGCCTTCTGGTAGGGGGTACTGCTGCATCACAGCCGCCCATAGCTTCTCAAGCCATGGGTTGAGCGCTCCGAAGAAGCCCAGTGCGTGTTGGTCATCACCAAGGCCACGCTCTACGATCTCCGTCGCACCGAGCTGCAGCAGGCGCGCCTGCAGTCGTCTCGCCACCGCATTGTACTTGGCGTAGCTAGAATCACCGAGCCCAAACACAGCGATCTGCACGCCCTGGAGCCAGTTGTTCGGAAGCGTCTTGCGCAGCAGCGTGCGCCACGTAGCGCGCATGTTGTCGGGGGCTTCTCCGTCGCCCGTCGTGGACACGACGAACACTACAGTCGAGCACTGCGGCAGCAACTGCGCGACGGGGAATGCATCCATCGCGACACTCTGGGCATCAAGAAGCTGGCGGTTCCACGCCTGTTGCTGGATCTGCTCGGCCACGTCCTGGGCTGTGCCGGTCTCACTCCCGTAGAGCACGAGCACGCGCGGAGGAGCATTCGGAGACGCCATGGTCATTGCGAGGAGATCCGATTTTCAGCAAGTGCGTGGAAGACTGAGAAAGGCAAGGCTCCATTCGTCGATTAAAGCACCGTGTTCTGGAAGAGGGGCTTCGGTACCACCTGCTTATGGTACAAAAGTGCAAAGGCACGCGCTTCTCCCACCAGCACCGTGTTTTGCAATCCGACCAACTGGCGTTAAGTGCGCTCCGTGCTCCATACCGAACTTAAGTGAATCTGAGACTTGCGCAGGGAGACTTGATGTCGGTTGCGGAAAATGGATCGATGAAGTAGCAACGTTGCCCATGAGCCCCCTCGTGACCTTCCAACATGAACGAAGCTCAGATTATCGTGGTGGTTGAATCCATATCTGCATGCAGAGCTGGCTTGACTATCGTTGGCCAGTCTCGACCGGCATGGAAAGCTTATCACACCAAAGCCTCCGCGAGGAGTACGTACCACATCCGAGCCGGATGTAGACGTCGAGTGGACATTGGCACGCGTCGACTCAGCTCTCACCAGAGTGCTGCTGTTGGTGTTCAATGTGCTAGCTTGGGTTGCTATCGTTGAAGTCACGGCATGTAATTAGTCTGTACTAGTCTCCTCGTCGGCATGACCAGCTAGTTCCAGCGGCGAGTTAGTCTAATATTAGCCTCATGGTGCAGCCCACAGATTCAACCATGCGTCCTGGATTCCTCTCCACACCACTGGAACCTCTGCTTCCGGTACCACTAGCACAGGCACTGCTCGCACGGAGGGAGCGTATGCACACCCAGCCTGCTGAGGCCACTCGATCGCGCATTCAATGTGCGAGCGTACGCGGGTCCCTATCCACGGCGTACGCTCCCACATTTTGACCGCCTTTTTCACACCACCAGCTGCACTTTCCGCGGCCACAAGGAGCCTAATCGTACTTAAGAGGAGACCAACAGTACACGGACCCCTTCGCCTTGAAGAGCTCTCTGTACTAGAGGAGTCCTCCCATCACCGGATTCGTTTGCATTGGCGCACCACACGACGCCCTCGCCATTGGCATTCGCGCTTCCATTCTACGACTTGCAGCCAAGCCTCCACACCGCGCTAGAAGACCTCTCCATCTAGAAGCCATGGTCCGCACTACTGCACTTTCCCGCGCGTCGCTCGCTGCACAGCAAGCCGCCAGCATCACGCGCCGTTCGGCGATCCGCACGGCCGCCTTCCACTCGGAGGTGGGCAACACGGATCTCATCCGCACGCAGGGCTTCATCAACGGCAAGTGGGTCGATGCCCACGACGACAAGAGCTTTTCCGTGATTGGTACGTCTATGAATGTGTGCGTGTGTGCACTTTCTATCGATGAGAGGGCTGGAAGCTAATTAGTTTTGCGCTGGTAGATCCGTCGACGGACAAGGAGATCGCTCGCGTCGCGAACATGGGCCAGAAGGAAACGCTGGAGGCGATTGAGGCCGCCAAGGTGGCGCAGAAGGCCTGGAAGAAGACGACGCCTCATGTACGTGGCTTCATGCAATTGGGTTTGATGGGTTTTGGTGCTTTGGAGGACTCACTCGCAACCTGATCTCTACGTGTGCAGGTCCGTTCGACGCTGCTGAAGAAGTGGTTTGAGGCCATCCGCAAGCACACGGACGATCTCGCTGTGATCGCGTCGGCGGAATGCGGCAAGCCGTTGCCGGAGGCCAAGGGCGAGGTCGCCTATGCTGCTGGCTTCATCGACTTTTTCGCCCATGAGGTCATGCACTCGGCGGGATTCATGGTCCCAGCGACAGTGCCCGGCCAGCAAATGATGGCTGTGAAGGAGCCAGTCGGTGTGTGTGCGATTATCACGCCGTGGAACTTCCCGCTGGCCATGATCACACGTAAGCTGGGGCCATTGCTTGCTGCGGGCTGCACCGCCGTGATCAAGCCTGCCGCTGAGACGCCGTTGTCGGCGCTTGCGTTGGCCAAGCTCGCGGAGGATGCTGGTCTGCCCAAGGGCGTTATCAACGTCGTGACGGCGCCAGTCGATCGTGCTGCAGAGATTGGTGAGACGCTCTCGCTATCGACGGACGTACGCAAGCTGTCGTTCACGGGCTCGACTCGCGTGGGCAAGCTTCTCATGCAGCAGTCGGCGTCCAACGTGAAGCGATTGTCGCTCGAGCTGGGAGGCAACGCTCCGTTCATTGTGTTCGAAGATGCGGACCTGGACGCTGCGGTCGACGGTCTCATGGCCTCCAAGTTCCGCAACACCGGCCAGACCTGCGTGTGCAGCAACCGCGTGTTCGTCCAGGAATCGGTCTACGACAAGTTCACGGAGAAGTTCCTTGCGCGAGTGAAGAGCCTGAAGATTGGCCTGCCGCGTGCTCCAGGTGTCCAGATCGGCCCGCTTGTGAGTGCTGCAGCGTTCCAGAAAATGAACGAGCTGGTCGACGATGCGATTGCCCACGGTGCCCAGGCCCTGGTCGGTGGCCGCCCGGCCTCCCACGTAGGTGCGAACTACTACGAGCCAACGGTGCTGATTGACGTGGATGCGAACATGCGTGTGTCCCACGAGGAGATCTTTGGCCCGGTCGTGCCGCTGTTCAAGTTCAAGGACGAAGCCGAGGTGATTGCCAAGGCGAACGGCACGGAAGCTGGCCTCGCCGGCTACTTTTACTCGCGTGATCTGTCGCGCGTGTGGCGAGTCGCCGGTGAGTTGGAGGTTGGCATGGTCGGTGTGAACACGGGCCTCGTGTCGAACGTGCAGGCGCCATTCGGCGGTGTCAAGCAGTCGGGTCTGGGCCGTGAAGGCTCCAAGATGGGCATGGACGACTACATTGAGACCAAGCTGATCTGCATGGGCGGTCTGAACTAGATACATAGGAGAAGTAGAACCAAGTAAATGAACGTTGTTGAGTCTGTTGGAAACATACCACAGTTGCCTTGTCTCTCTGGGAGTGCGCCCACGGCACAGAGTCGCTCCAACTGGCACTTCTGTCTTGGCATGAAGAAGATGGTGGGCGACACAGGACTTCATTCCGAAATCCATGCACAGTGGCACCAGCAAGGATCGATTGATGGGTACTGACACGAAAATCGCAGCTGAGCGAACACCAATGGAGCGGCCTAGTCAAGTGAAGACGATTGCAGACGTGATCAAGTCGTCGCTGCTTCAAACGAAGGGCCTTATAAATGGCGAGTGGGTCGATGGCGCCACCCACTCGACCTTCTCGGTCTTTGGTACGGTGCTCACTGACGTGCTCTGTGGATCGCACGCGGAGCGGAGGCATGTTGTGACGAATCTCCTCTCTTGGCATGCCTACAGACCCAGCTACGCAGCAGGAGATCACGCGAGTGGCTTCCATGGACAAAACCGATGTCGAAGTCGCCATCAAAGCAGCCGCACACGCTCAGAGAGAGTGGAAGAAGTGTCCGCCACTGGTACGTTAGGGCTTGATCTACATCGAGTTGGAACTGGCGTTGATCGATGGATTGGCTGTCATCGTTTAGCTGCGAGCCGCACTATTGAAGAGCTGGTATCAGCAGATCCACGCAAACAAGGAAGAGCTCGCAAGCATTACGTCGGCTGAGAGCGGTAAGCCGTTAGCGGAGGCGCTAGCCGAAGTGATCCACGCCGCCAGCTTCATCGAGTATTTCGCGGGGGCCTGCATGCAACCGACCGGATTCGTGGTGCCAACGGACCTGGAGCACCGCATGATCGCTGTCCCCGAGCCTGTCGGTGTTTGCGGGATCATCACACCGTGGAGCTTTCCACTCGCGATGGTCACGCAGAAGCTTGCGCCTTGTCTCGCGGCAGGCTGCACGGCCGTCGTTCATCCCTCAAGCGAGACGCCTCTGTCCACCTTGTCTTTGGTTGAGCTCGCGCAGAGAGCTGGCATCCCAGCAGGTGTGATCAATGTGGTTCTGTCGCCACACGAGACGTCGCATGAAGTCTGTGAGGCTCTCGCGGCCAGCAACGCGATCCGCAAGCTGTCGTTTGCGGGCTCGAGACGCGTGGGCCAGTTACTGATGCAGCAGTCTGCGTCCACCGTGAAGCGGCTCTCGCTTGAGCTTGGTGGCAACGCAGCTTTCATCGTGTTTGGAGATGCCGATTTGGATGAAGCCTGCGCTGGGCTCATGGCTGCCAAGTTCCGCAACAATGGCCAAACAGGTGTGTGCAGCAACCGAGTGTTTGTGCACTCGTCGGTATTCGAGGAGTTCCTCCACAAGCTCGTAAAGCAGGTGAAGCGACTCACGATGGGGTCTCCGTTCTCACTGGAGACGCAAGTGGGGCCCTTGATCAACGTGAAGACCTTCAAGAACGTAGAATCAATCGTGCAGGACGCTGTCGAAGGAGGTGCCGCGGTGGCGACGGGAGGGAAGCCGGCGACGATGCACGGCAAACTCTACTATGAGCCCACCGTCCTAGTCGACGTCAACGAGGACATGCGAGTGTACTACGATGAGATTTTCGGACCCGTGATTCCGCTGTACTCGTTCGATGATGAGTCGGTGGTGGTCGACGAAGCCAACGCTACAAAAGCAGGACTCGCTGCGTACTTTTACACGCGAGACGTTGGGCGAGCGTGGCGTGTTGCCGGTGCATTGGAGGTTGGCATGGTTGGTGTGAACGCGGGTCTCGTGACGAACGCGCAAGCGCCGTTTGGCGGTGTGAAGCAGTCAGGTATCGGACGCGAAGGCTCGATGCTTGGGTTGGCCGAGTACCTCGAGACGAAGCTCATCAACATGGGAGGCATCCAACTCTAGGAAGCCACAGGACGACAGCAGCACAGCTGTGTCGAGTCAATACATGTAGCAATCGCTTGATCAGTTTGCTTGATCTATTTCCTCGGGCCTCGTCCAACTTGTTTCGCCAGTGATGGCGTTGTAGTAGTAGGACTGCTGGGTGGCTGGGTCTACGTACAACGTCCAGCCTGGGGGCAGCTCCGTCTCGTTACTCTGTTCTGGAAACAGCTCCTGCCGCCTTGATCTCCTAGCTTCTTCAACTGTCTTGCTCTGCTCTCGTATCTCGATCTGCTGGACGAGCACGTCCACTTTCACCCAGTCACGCTTGTCCATTGCGTCCTCCAACCAGCTCATGTGGGTGTCTCGTGCTGTGTAGACGACTGGTTTGTCACGTAGACGACGAACCTGCTCGTAGAGAGCCAGTGAGATCTCACCGGGCGAATCGGTTGTGTCTCGTGCACTGCGAGGCGACAGCGACCACCTCGATTCCCCAGAGATCTCGTTGTAGTAGTAGGTGTTCCCACTCTCCGCGTCCACACACTCGATCCACTTCTTGCCCAGTGCTCGCTTCTTTTGAGAACGCTCTGTGAGAGGTTGCATGCGTCCTGCAGACAGCGGTGTCCCCTCTTGAGCCTGGATCTCTTGTTGGGTCTTGAACCATTCCCGTGAAGAATTCGTGGCATTCGCATACGCATCGAAGCTAAGCCCGAATTCGGGAGGTTTTTCCCAGCGATACTCCTGCGTGATATGGTTGTAGTAGTACGTCGCGCCTCCGTTCGCTTCGTCAACATGCTCCGTCCAGATCGGTCGTTCATCTTGGGCACTGCTGTCGACGGGAACAAGCTGGCCGTCTGCATCGTACTCGTAGCCATATCTGTATTGCCACAGCATCGGCCGAGGAGATGTCGTCTTCACACTCCTCGCTGACCGTCGAGTCAGTCCGACGGCTTCCTCCCCACTTTGACGCGTGAGCGTTTTGTGGACGGAACGCGGCGATATCGACACCTTCAACTCGCCACTCGGCGGATGGTAGAAGAAGAAGAACTCGCTCAAAGGATCCACGCGATGTTCCCACTCACCAAGCTGTCCACGCAACTCGGAGTTGTCGATCAGCGATTGAACATCTCCGTCATCTTGCTGCTCTTGCAGCCACTCACGGCGTTTGCGAGAGGACTGCGTGTCAGTGAGGTACGTTGTGTCCGGCGACAGAATGTCGGGCTTTTCCCACTGGTACTCCTTTGTGAGGCTGTTGAAGTAGTACGTTTGGCCCACGCTATCATCGAAAGCCTCATACCAGTTTGATGGCGGAGTAGTCGGCTTGGTCGCAGGCAGTGAACTGCCAACAGGAGGTACCGCGACAGACTCTCCTGCACCGATCGGTTGCAGGAAATCGTCCTGGAAGATCGTCATCGCCAGCGGCTTGCGCCATCGTGACTCACCGGAAAACGCATTGTAGTAGCACACCTGGTAACCAGCACTCAGTTGCGCTGCATCCGTGACAGGGAGAGCTATCCAACAGTTGGCACCTTCACGCACCGCACAGCGTGTGCGATAGCCTCTGAAGATCTTCTGAATACAAGTTGCGGCCACGCGTTCTCGTCGGACTTTCGTCTGCAGACGCTTCGTTCGGTTTTCTTTGGTCTGGATCACAACACCGACGGTCAGTGGCTCGAGTTCGCGTTTCACGGCTCGTAGTTGCTTCTGAGCGTCATTCCACTGCGTCAAAAGCACCTCCAGCGAGCGATTTTCCATCGCCAACTCGACCCGCTTGGCTCGCAACTGGTCGGCAAGCTGAACTTGCAGATACTGCGTGAGATACCGTTGCGGTGTTCCTGTGATACGACTGGAGTCGTGGTACTTGGTCTTGATCTGCATCGTCTTTTCCAGTTCGAGAGCCAGCAGGCCTTCGTCCTCTTCATCAGCTGATACCTTGCGCTGCAGGTTCGCCACTTTATCTCCAAGTTCTTGTACGACGCCCTCGAGACGCTTCTCTTTCTGGAATAGAGGACGCGCAACGGCCTCCAGTTTGCGAAGCTCACGCTGAACTTCAGCCTCAGCTCGACCTCGATGGCCGCGCAAAACGCGCTGGATCGTAGTGGCACCGTGGAGTCGTTGCCGTTGTAGTTGCTGGGCGAGCTTCATAGCCTTCATGAACCCGCGTGAGGCATGCATTCGATACGCTCGCTGCAACACGCGAGCAGCCTCTTCCTCCTTTGCTCTCAGCTTTACCAAGCCGATGAGCACTGCTGCCAAGTGCTTGTCCTTGAGTCCACGCCAGTGGCGCTGGATCGTCATCGCAGCGTCGATCCGCTTTACACGCTCCGCTTCGTCTCGCACAATCAAGGCATTCCGTCGACCTTTGTGGCCTCGGAACACTTTCTGCATCTTCACCGCTCCTTCCTGCTGTTTCTTCAGATGAAGCAGTTCCGCCAGTCGAGCAGCGCGTTGTTGTCTGCCTTGGTGCCCGCGGTACATACGCTGCAACAGAGACGCGGCCTTGAGTTCCTTTTCTATTTGACGCCGATTTGCTTCTCGTGCAGCTCGCATAATTGCTGCATCGCCTCGTCCAAGGTGGCCGCGATATGCGCGCTGTACTTTGATAGCGGCCAGCTCGAGCATCGTTTGAATTCGTGCCTCTAGTTGCTTCTGTCGGTAAATCTCGTCTCGCATGGCTTGGACGCGCTTGCGATCGCGGTGGCCGCGGAAGATCTTCTGGAAGATGAGAGCTGCCGCTCCTTCATTGCGTCGGATTCGAAGAAGGCGTCGATGCCGTGCAAGCATACGCCGTAGTTTCCAATTGCGGTACTTCTCAGCGATCAGCAACGCCGCACGCACTTTTCTACGTTCATACGCCTCTGCGCGAAGCCTCTTCCGTACAAGGAAGCCTCGGATGCGAGCTTGGATGCGCGGTAGCCACTTGCGCTCGACGTACCGGAGCTTGGCTTGCCATACGCCACCGCGAGCAAGACATCCACGCATGAGCGCCTGGAGTTTGATCGCGCTCTTCTGCTCAAGGAGCCGACGATCTCGCGCGATACACAGCTCAGCAGCATTAGGCAGAGGCTGGAAACCGAAGAATGTGTTTGCCCACTCGACAAACTCGAGCTTCTGGACGAGCTTCTGCAAAAACCGGCGACCGATCTGATCACACTCGGTCATGTCCATTGTCAAGAGGTTTGGGCACACGTCTGTGATCGCATCCACACCGCGTTCCGTGATCCGGGGGCAGTTGGTGACCGCGAGATGCTTTAGTGCCATGCGAGAACTTGCTTTCTCTGCTGCGAGCTCCAGCAACGCTGCATCGTTGATACGCTGGCAGTGGGAGATATTGAGGTACCACAACTTCTTGCAGTAAAGCGCGAGAGCTCGAATCCCCGTCGTGTCGATATTAGGGCTGCCACTGATGTCGAGCCACTGAATATGCGGACAACTTCGCGCCAGCTCAGTGAGGTCGTCGTTCGTGGTTTTCACACAGCCTGCTAAAGACAAAATTTCCAGCGCGTGGCATTGCTTGGCTAGCGCACGAAGAGCAACGCTGCTCACACCCTGACACCCCGTGAGCTTGAGCGTTGTCAGAAGAGGGCAACCTTTTGCAATTGCCTTGACACCCACGTCGTGCACATGGCGGCACCCAAACAGGTCGAGGACTCGAAGCTGAGAGCAGTACTTACCGATCTCGATCAGGGCCTTGTCCCCGTACTCGCCGACATGCTCACACTCGGACACGTCTAAGTGCCGTAGATCCTTACAGCACTGCGCGAGCTTGACGATACCCGCGTCGCTGATGCGGTTGCTTCGCTGGATGATGAACGTCTGAAGCATCCAGCAGCCAGCCGCAAGAGTTTGGAGGATCGAGTCGGTCACTTGCGGGCAGTCGCTGAGGTCTACGGTGATCAGTCTGCAATTGTGCGCCAACAAACGAAGCCCTAGGTCGGTAATACGCTCGCAACCAGCCAAGTAGATCGTATCGAGCGCCGTGCACTGCCTCGCGATAGCCCAGATCCCAGCATCCGTGATCGCCGAGCAGCCGGTGAGCCGCAGTCCACGCAGATTCGGCATCGTATTCACTACTTCTTGAAGCGTCGCGTCGGTGACCGTGATACCCGTGTCTAGTGCGTGCTGGTGGAGGTCCAGCACAGCGTGAAAGTGGCCGCGATCATCGGCTAGAAAGTTCTGAAGGAACGACCGCATTTGCCGCGATTGCCGTTCTTCCGTTGAGAGCTTGCCGGGAGATGACGACGCATCATGGGCGTGGAGTGGCGGGAGCAAAACACCAGACGCCGACGGGGATAGCGGTCTGCCATGGGTTTGCTTGTGGACTCGTGATGCCTTTCTCGTGGGACTCCCTCGGCCAGTGTTGTCGTAATTCCGTGAGCTTTCATCATCTTCTCGCTCCCTAGAGTCTCCACGGACCGCCTTGATCGGCGACATTGGCTGCGCCGTCGCGCTTGACTTCCCTTACGCCACGTATGCGCAACGCGCGCAGCCTTCAGTCCATTATGAACCTATTCCTAGCTGTTCGAAAGTCACAATCGATAATTATACAGCCACCGCACACACGGTCGTGATCGCAAAGCCACAGCTTCCATATACATTCGATTACAGTCCACTCACTGGGCAGGCGAAGAGAACTCGTCGCCTGGTGGCGTGTACGCCGTCTGCGCTTGGTACGCGTTCGCGTAGCTGGACACGATGGAGCTCGTGGCCGTCATGATCGCCCACGAGAGCTGGCGGACGTCGCCTTCGCCGGTCTTGGTGTTCGCGAACGCAGCGCCACACATGATGAACGACGCCCATGCCGCCATCTTGTTCTGTTCACCACAGACAACACCGGTGGGTCGTCTTCCCACCAAGAGGACCATATCCACGAGCAAACGAACCTTCAGACTGAAGCCCACGAGGCCGAAGAGCAGCGAGAAGACCGAGTATCGGTCGGCGAGAGAGCGCGGCGCCTCGATGTCCTCGCGCACGAACGAGTGCGTCTCGCGTGGACGCCGTGGGTCTCCCTGCGCGGCGGACATGGTGGTGTCGTCGGGTGTCTAATGTTCGGTTGACGCTCGGCTTGTTGTTCCCTCCTGTTGAGCTGCAGCTCCATGGCGTAACGTAACCATACAGGGTAACCCTACAGGGGTCTTGTATTCGAGACTAGAGGCCTCTATTGGGGGTGGTGACTTTTCACACGTCACATGGTTGTGAGCTGGGGTTACGCAAATGGGTACAACAAGCTATGCACTTTGGGTCTGCGTGAGCTTGAGCGTGTCGGCGTAGAAGTCGTCAATGTACGCGAGGAATTCGCCGTACGAGTCCGACTGCATGTTGAAGGCATCTCCCAGCTATGACATAGCCACAGTGTATGCGTGAGGAACGGTAACTTCTGCAACGGTCGAGGAGGCTACGTAGGGGTACGCTCTTACCTCTTTCTCGCGTCGACGATCTCGCAGTAGCGTCTCGTTCTGAAGAGATACTTCTTGCAGCTTCAAAGGACAGACCGTAAATGAGTCCACTTGATACGATGACCGTTCATCCTACAGCGGCTACCGTACCTGCTTCTTGTGCTTGGCCTGAATCGATTCAAGCTCCAGGGAGTGGAGAGATCGCATGTTCTCCATCTCCGCTCGTTGCTTCGCCTTGAGGTCCTCACGGATATCTTCTTCACGCTCCAAGGCGTGTTTCTGGGCTGCTACCAGTGCGCGAAGCTCTTTCATCTCCGCGGACATGGCCTGGATCTGGGCGGTTCTCTCCAGGAGCTGGCTTTGCATCTTCTCGAAGGCACCTTTCCACACGCGCTGCCACTCCCACTGATCGTCCGCTTCGGATGTCTGGATCTGCTTTGTATGCATCACTTTCTTCTTCTCAGGGGGCCTTCCTTCATCAAATGTGTCGTGCTGTAGCAAGCGTTGCAGTAATTGAGCTGATGGCTTGGACGATAAGCCTCGGCCGGACGACCCTCTTGCGTTTACCGTAGTCTTGCCAGCAAGGCTCGCAACCTTCACACACAGCACACCATCAGCTAGACAGATCTTTACGCCAACTGCACCATACACGCTCGCACACTCACGGACCTTGTGTCGAGGAAGAGTCCCTAAGGGGCCTTGAGGTGGCATTTTGGTGAAGGGCTCATCAAGAACCTGGACTCTAAGGATTAGCACTGCAAACCACCCAGCTGCCAACCATGTCAGTCGAACGTACCCCATCTAGCATCATCTGAAGCAACGCAGCAGCGTGCTCCATAACGTTCTTGAGCCAAGCGCGGTTCGCCACGGGTTGGTCCAGTAGCTTCTTCACCCATTGATTGACGCGAATGTGCTGGTGCTTCTTTGATCGAGCGTTGAGCTCCTGGACACGCGCCAACACGTCACGGAGCTGCTCGTGTTCGCTCGCATGCTGCGACTGCCCGAGTGACTTGGCTGACATTGCACGACGTGAAGACTACTCGCAATACCTTCGGCAGTTGAGGCACGACCTTTCAAGACGCCATCAGAAACCTGCGACGTGTGAGAATTTTCAAGGTTCTTGGCAGGTTACTGCAGACATCACCATTGCCGCATTGTTAAGTAGAAGCTGCTAGCTTGGGTGATGGTGTTTCAGCGATAGAGGCGCTTCAACCGACGGAGGTGTAGGCCCAAGTGCGACTCCACCTAGTCCCTTGCTTGCGCCGATCGCTCTCTTACGGATCAATCACTTCATGACTTCGAATCCAATCCACACCACGGCGGCAGAGCGAACTCGCACGGGAAGCGCGCCTAGAACCTTGAACATTTGGTGTGGTACGAGAGCGATGTTGAGGGCCGCCAGTGCTGCGCACCCCACACACGGGAAACGAGACCACGTGCAAGTGTCGAAGCGACGCGACGGAGAGCATGATGGCTGCCCGCTCGCCTCTAATCCAAATCGAATTATGGCTAGAGTGGGGCGTGGAATTTCCATAGAGACCTCCACGGACCGAGGAGGTCCCGAGCCTTCAAGGTCCACGCCATCAAAATCCAAGACCATCCAATCAACTGCAGTCTTACATTTCCCATTCCATTGGGTAGCTAGGATGACAGGCAAGTTTCGAAGTCCTAGAAACTGGCGTGTCAGTGTCCGACAGTTCGAGTCTCCTGGGAGACAACAATCGGGACTTGTTTGTGGATGTGTCGATCCTCTCGACTGATCATCGACACGGGTGTATAGTACACTGTACTGGACTGTGACTGTGACTCACAGTCTATGAGAGCTGCCTACTGGATCGTGAAGCCCTTGTCGTCACTGAAGAGCGCAGCGCTCAGCGCTTGCTTCATGCCCTGCTTCGTGTGGTGCCGAGGCAGATCAATGCGATTGAAGCACGCGTGGCTTCGCACATAGCCGGCATCTTGCCAGCCGCCCACGCCGTACAGTGTGAAAGGAGACAAACGGCCATCGTAGCTGCTCAGTGCGGCAAACCCAGCAGGCGGCACGCGCGAAGATCCCGTCGCGAACTGGAGCAGCAACCGGCGTTCTTCCAACGTCATTTCCCGCACGAGCTCCCAGAAGTGCTTCCGAGCTGGATGGTCCACGAGGTCCGGAGTGTACTTGGTGTGGCGTTCCCAGTCGTCCACGTCGATCTCATCCGATCCACTCAGCACGTAGTCGAGCTCCTCGGCGTCAAAGAGCATCAGCAGATCAGCTGGAATGACTTCGTACACGCCAGTCAAAAACGCAAACAACTGCTCGCGCACGCTCTCGAACAGCAAATACTTGACCTTCGCGTCCACGAACGCAGCCTTGTTCAAGTCCGTCACCTCCACCTCACTGCCGCC
>JAADVE010000480.1:0-18092 GCA_023334595.1 Pythium utonaiense
AGCCTCCTGCCAAACTCCTTCAGTTCCTCGGTCGTGTTGCGAAATTCGATGATTTGAGTGCGTCATTTGATGGAAAGCGTTCCTTTCTTTGCTCGTTTGGGAAGGAAATTTGAAGAACGGGAAGCGAACAATTTGGCCCAAACTGAAGAAAAAAGACGTTGAAGTCCAGCCGAGTCAGATTTCTGCAAGACCGCCATCGTTTTCTCCACCAGAACAGATCTTGGATGCCTTTTTTCACTAGAACCCCAGAGCGATAATTCGAGCAACCCAAAGGGGAACCGGACTCGGTGGTATCAAGTCTGACCTTCGTTCCGACCACGTCCAACAAAACAGCATCAATCACTCAATGTCACACATGGATCTCTTCTCCAGGCGGCTCCTCTATGCGGATAGTTGGTCGAGAGAAAAATTGCAATCACTTCAGCAATTCGTTATTCAAAATCCGTCTATTGGCAGCATTGAGTCCTCGTCGTCGACGTCTCCAGAGCCCACGGCCGGGGCCGTGGCCGCGGGGCTCGTGTATGGGCTCTCGTCGTCCGTGTGGTGGTACGTCGAGGCCATGGACGTCCCCATGTCTGTGGGCACGGCCGCCGTAGACGACGCCGTGCCCTGCTGGCGTCATAATTCGTCAATCGACTTGGATGTCATGGCCGAGATCTGTGGCGTCGCGAGCAGCGCACTGGGCACGACGGGAAGGCCACTGGTGGTGGTTGCGAAGACATTGCCCCCTGCCGATGGGCTGGTGGGGATGGGTGGGTTCGCGATCCACGAGGCCAGACGTCGCATCGCAACGTCGATATTCGGACACACGGACTGGATGAATGCGTCCACAGCTTCCAAGCCAAGGTTGTCCTGTTGTCAAAGACAGAAGTGGAGAGTTAGCCAATGCGGCGGAACGAGCTGAGATCTCAGATCCATCACGTACCATGCTCTCGATCAGATACAATGCGATATCTCCCTTGAAGTCCACGAACGCAATGCGGGCGTACAGCTCGAACGGACTGCGGCCGAAGGCAGAGCCCGGCAGCAGCGCCACGCCGGTGTCGTGTAGCAAGCGATGACATAGTTCCACGTCGGTAGTGATGCCTCGGTCTGCAAGTACCTTACGATGGCTAGCGAAACTCGGGAAGAGATAGAAGCCACCCTCTGGGACCTGTGCGACGACTGCCATCTTCTGGAGCTGGTAGTGGCACCATTGACCGATGATCTTCAGGATCTTGCAACATTTTTGCTTGTAGGAAGTCAGCTCGATGCAGCTACACATGTATCAGCACGGTCAGCTTCAGAGGCAAGCAGGGTGGAATCGAAGGGAGAATAACTCACTCTAAAACGAAGGCTCTTCGCGCAGCGTACTGGATGGGTGAGGCCACTGATGTGTAGGTCTCTGACGCCATGACTAGCATTGACTTCCGAAGCCACGACATGCTGCTTGGGAACAGCCAGAAGCCCATCCGCCATCCACCAGCGCCACACCACTTGCTGAGACCGCCCGAGACGATTGTGCCCTCCGGGTAGAACCGAGAGATGGAAACGTGCTCGCTTGAGTGATGCAGCTCTGAGTAGATTTCGTCCGAGATCACGAGCATGCGGTACTTGCGCGCAATGTCAGCCACGGCCTGAAGCTCCTCTTCATGGTAGACGCATCCAGTCGGGTTGGACGGGCTGTTCAGGATCAATATCCGCGGAGCCTCTGTTCCCAAAGAGTCATTTCCACGTAGTCAGTACACCTGCCACAATCGCAGGCTCTCCATCACGGTACCATACCTGGATCCTTGGCGCAGTGTTCTTCCAAGATCTCTGGGCGTAGAACCCAGCGGTCCTCTGCGTATGTCGGTAACCAAAACATATTTCGCCCAGCGATATTTGCCTGTGGGGCGTAGCTTGTGCAGCTTGGGTTCGGAAGGAGCAGATCGCCGTAGTACACAGTCTGTAGCACGAATAGCAGCTCTTTCGTGCCAGGGCCAACCAGGACATCGTCCTTTGTGTACGGCAAGTGAAGAGCTCGGGATCCCCACGCAGCAATATCTTCGCAAAGCTCAGGTAGGCCGGCAACGGGTAGGTAATCTCGCTGGTGCGCATTAGCACTGGAATAGCAAGGAGGTTTGGTCAGTGAGATCGTTATTCCGATCGCGGTGGAGATGTATGCGGAGCATACATACATTTCGACATACCGTAGTTCATCGACGATGCACTGGGGCACAGGGAACGGTGACTGGCCGAGGCCGAGCTTGTACACGGACTTGCCCTCTCGGATCAGTTCGTTGCTGAGTTGGTCGAGTGCACTGCCGGCGGAGTGGCACAGCATGCGGATCTTGCCATTGATAGCTTTGCGAGGGCCCTTCGTGCGACCCCCGTGTGCGTTGGGAGAGTGTGGGGCTACGGGTGATTTCACGTTCATCGTTGCCACCATCGTCGAAGGAGCAGGTGAAGAAGGGGCCTCGGCTTTGAATCCTTCCATGGCCTCAGCAGACCTCTTTCTGCCAGCCACAGCGGGTAGTGAAGCTGAAGGACTGGACATTATAGGTTCCTTTGCTTCGGCAGATATGCTGAAGGAACTGGATGTGCTCGAGACCGAGTTACTTCGAGAGTTGTCCTCCTTCTGTGGGCTCATCGCGCTCGCCGTGATGGTAGCAGCTCCTGGTGTCATAGGCTTGACTGCTGTTGAGGGCGATTGAAGCGGTGAGTCCACACTGTGCATCTGAGTGGACGCGGCCGCTGCAGACGCACTCGTCGCCGATGAGCTCGCGGCTGGCGTGACTGGCTGGGGCGGTGGCGACGCGGCCATCTTCATGATCTCTGCTGCACGCGAATGGCTCTGTTCCTCCACGACCTTTGCGAGTCCTCCAGCTGCCTCCACGCGCTGAATCTTGCGTTGCAGCGTCGTGCGAGGCACGTTGTACTTCCGCGCAGCCTCCCGGATCGCGATGCCCTGCGCCAGCACGGCCTGGATGGCCTCGATCATGTGCGGCTCCAGGGTCTCCGTCTTCATGGCGTCTGGTGTTCGCTGGAAATCTCACGACTGCCACTCTCTCAACCGGTGTGCGAGTGTGTTGCCCTGTACGGTACTGACCCGAACGCCCGCTGCGTGCCACGCGCAGCGTCACAGACCACGACCACCTCGTTCGTTGTCAGGACCCCTCTTTTCTCTGCGGGGCTCCTCTCGTTTGATCAGCTCCGTCGCGGTTCGAAGAACGACGGTCGACGACCAGACTCCGACACCCTCTCAGGTCGTCGCTGGTCACTTCAACAGCCAACCAGCAGCAGCACGAGCGAGAAAAGACGGAGCTCGCCGATCGCCGGCGTCGAATTCACCCGCTGGACGCTTGTGCGCATTGGCCAATCCGCTCGCGCTGACGTTGCCGCCGGCGGTCTCATGGCGCGAAAACCCTGGTCATTCGTAGCTGCTGGTGGGATAAAACCGCGCGAGTGATGGTCTTCCGGATCGACGATGCGGTTCGTTCGTAAAAAGTGTCGTCATCCGCGAACAGTGCGTGGAACAGTTTCGTAATTACGAGCAATCCGTCAACTCGTAAAAACTCACACCCCGGTAGAGTGACATCGAAGGGTTTGTGACAGCACGTGTGCGGGTATCCATTGGGACAAGCAACCCGCCACCTAGCAGACGACAATGGCGCTGAGCCGCAACTTCCGCACGACGTATTACAAGACGCTGGGCGTGCCCGTGGTGCAGCACATCGTGGACATCGAGGCATCGTACCATGCGCTGTTCGCGGAGCCCGTGATCAACGTCTCGCAGCTCACAAAGCTCGCGCTGGAAGTCGGCATCTCGCCGACGTACAGGGCCATGGCCTGGAAGGTCCTGTGTGGTGTGCTGCCCACACACAAGAGTCTCTGGGAGATGGCGCAGCACGAGCGCCAAGTGATGTACGAGGATCTGGTGGACGCGGCCATGGTGCTTCAGCTGCCGTGTCACCAAGAGGAATACCGACCTGCAGTGGCCGCGTCAGTGGACGCCCCGGAGGCGTCGCGAGATGCCGAGACGAAGCATGCGGACAAGCTCCTCGCACTTTACCACACGTACCACAACGACATCATGCGGTGCAAGCCGTTGCAGATCCTACAGATGAGTGACGCCATCGCAATGGAAGAAGATAGTGACATCAATGGGGATTTCATGCTCGCACACATCGCATCGCTGGCGGAGAGAGTTCTTGTGGATAACCATGTAGACCAGTTTTGGTGTCTCGTGCGTATGGTCTCGGTCCTGGACGAAGCGCACGGATTGTTTGAGCCGCCGCTGACGGCTGAAGCTCTCCACGATCTGTCCGTTCCCGACTTCGAGCAGCTCTTCGTCCGCGCTCTTGACGGCCTTCGGACCCACGCCAGTCGCAACGGATGATTGACCGCCGTTGGCACCAGATCATCCATCAAACCCCTCGACTTCCTCTTCTGAATCGTCAACTTGAGCTGCTTTGTGCAAGCTCTTGCGACGCCGCGTGGGCCTCTTCTTTTTAGAGCGACTGAAATCTTCGGCCGCGTCGAAGTCGAGTTGACTCAAATCCTCTTGGGCGGCTTCCCACGTGTGAACCATCAGTCGCCAGCTCAACTCCAGTGGGTGGTCCACATTCAGATCCGACGACGACGGGAGCTGCAGCTTGGGCGGGTACTCCGACACGATAACCGGTTGATCTGACAGCTTCACGATGAGCAAAGCCCATAAGCGGTTAGGTTCAGACACAGACTTCGTCACAGTGAACTACAGTACTAAACAGCAGCATACCTTTGTCGCGCTTGATGGCTGGTACGTCTGGCATTTCTCGTTATCGAGCGCGTACATGTCCTTCAGAAAGAACTTGATACGCAGCAACAGGTTGATGGCAAAGCCAATAGCACACTGCGCCTGAAGTGCCGTGATCCGCCCGAGATCGTACTCGTCTTGCAGATATGGAGTGATTTCAACGGTCGAGAGATCCACGTCTTCGTTTGTAAGATCCACCGAGTTCACACCAAGTGCCTTGAACTCCTTTCTCAAGTCCTGGAGTGTTGGCCTGTACACAGAGACAAACATTATCAGCAGCAGCAAGATAGATCGTGCAGGTTCTCTTCCCTTACCCAAGCTTGAGCGTCACGTAGCGGTTGATGAGGTAGATGATGAAAAGAGGCTCGTCTTCGACGTCGTACGGCAGTGCTGTGACGAGTTGCGCGAGGTAGCTTAAATAATCGAGCGTCTTCAGCGTCTTCGATTGCAGGTTAGCTGGTGACAGCACAGTGCCTTTGTCTGAGAACTGGTTGATCAGGGACTTCAGGAACATGGTACGCTGGGTGCGTGAAGGGCATAGGCACGAAGTGTACAGTCGTCCGAAGAGACAGTACTCTTTCTTGTCCTTGTCTAATGCGAACACCGTGCTTGAACCGAATGCCTGCAGCTGAAACGAGTGCGACAGGAAGACCCCTTGAATCGAAGGCTGGGAAAGTAGCGTCGGGAACTTTTCGTGCAGTGCTAACAACTGCCCGTGAGCAACGTCACGAATTGACACGACTTGATCAGACTCAAGCGCTACAAGGTTTGGGATGCAGTGTAGGGGGCTGACCAATCCTTGTGTAAGCAAGACTGCGATACACGACACCGCCTCGGAGCGAATGCGGACGTGTTTCTCGAGCGATAGCACCAGAATGTTATCGAGCTGGGCTTGCATGACCCCACCGATCAATGAGCCTTCACCGTCCTGGTCACCTTGCACTTGGCCTTTCTTGGACTTGTCTTTCGCGCTGGTCTTTTTTCGTGCTGCGCCTTTCTCAAGTCGCTGCTCTTCGTGCTGAAGCAGCTCCTTGAGACTCGTCAACGTCTGCAATCGGATTTCGTGTGACGGAGAGCGCAACAACGTGTCGAAGAGACCATCTTGCTGAGTCTGGAGTAGGAATCGTGGTCGAAGCATGAACAAAAAGCCTAGGCCTTGTACAGCCTTCGCGGTACATGCTGGGCTGCCGGGGATCTTTAGGTACGTCGAATACGTTTCGTACAACGCATCCATGACGGATCCTTTTACAAGCTTACTCAGGGGCAGATCTGTAGATACGGGCAGCTCGAAACCACAGTTGTCGAAGTCCAGGGAGCCCCCGATGTGGCCTGCGGCGAAGAGAGCACGCTGCAGTGATGCAATAGCATCGGGTTTCAATGTCGCAAGTGACTCCACCTCTTGAAACTTGTTGAGGTACTTGAAAAATTCGCTGAGAAGCTTGAACAACAACGACGGGGGACGCTTGGTGTGGTTTGACAACGTCGCCAAACACTTGATGCTCGCTCCGACCACACTCGGGGGAGCACGAAAAATCAACGTCTTCAAATCACCTTCCAGTCTCGTGGCCACTCGGTCAGTCACTCGTTGAACATGGGCGATGACGTTGCTTAGCATACCCACGATGAATCCCTGCACCTTGGCTTCCGCGGGTTTGCTGAGCTTGTCATCTCCCTTGAGATATACCATGACAACTTCGAGATGCGATGAGAGCAAGGTCGGTGACGCCTCGGAAAACGCTGTCAGTGCTCTAACGCACGACAAAAACTGCGCTTCCATGTCAGACATGGTGACTCCCTTGAGTAGCGTTCCTTCTTCCAGCTGAACGAGACACTCGATCAAGCTTGCCACGATCTTTTCTGATCTTGTTCTAGCTATGTTCGCGTCATCGGAACGGTCACGAGCTGCACGCTTGCTAGCGGTAGATGCGGGCTTGTTGTCATGAAGCAATCGCTTCAGCAGAGCCACGAACCAATCCGTCGTTGCCATTCCGTGAATCACTTCGATGATAGTGCTTACTGTTGCAGGCGTATCGTCGAGCTTCGAGTTCTTGCCTTTCACCACGCTTGAAGGTGTGACAAGTGGTGTTCGATACGCGGCCCATGCTTCTGCAGGTGAGCCAAAGACCCGTCCGTCTGGTGCCACATACTCGAACGTTCGGGGTTGGTTCTGTAGCGCCTTCAGTTGTGTAATAGGAACGTCGTCGTGAGTGGTCTCTACCGCAGTCCAACCAGGTGGTGCGTCTGTCTCTTCGTACTTCACAACGGTCGGCTCATCGTCAAAGTCATTCGCACCCGAGAGCTGGAGTGATGAAAACTCGGCTCCGAACCATGCTTCTTGGAAAGTATCGATAATGAAGTTCTTCACGACCTCTTCTTCTGTCGCATCGCCGATCCGCTGTACCAAATTGCGCATGCACGAGCTCCGCCGGCGGAGGTCTGCTTCTGATAAAGTCGCAACTCCGTTTTCCGACTGTCCTGTAGCCGTCGTCAAGTACACTCGGAAGATTTTGCAGACACTCTTGCGCACGCTTATCCCCTTATCTCGCAGGCGATCACATAGCATCTCAAAGTACCGATCAAACTGAATCAACCGAGAGAGTTAGACACCAGCTTAAAGCTCCATCAAGCACCACATCGCAGCATAGCGAACGTACCAGCAGCGGTTGAAGCGTCACATACTTGCCAACAAGATCGATGGCGGCTTGTCGAACGGATGTGCTTTCGTCGAGGAAACATCGGGACACCGTCACCCGAACACCAGCTTCAGCCATCAGCATCGGATCTACGTCTACGATCCCACTCAGTGCTCTCATCACTCTCGCTCGAAAAGTCGGAATGCCTCTTGATAGTAATGCCATCAGATGCTTCATGAGTGCGTCGAACATTTGTCCGAACTCCCGGGAGACTGCCGAGTGCATACTCGCGCGTAATGCGAATTCTTGATGTGGTGACGCCAACTTCGATGCCGAGTCAATCCCGCCGGTTGCTGTTGATTCCCAGTAGCTCTTCCACATAGCATTTGCATATATAGAGCCTCGGGTAGTCGGTTTCTCCAATAAGAAGCGTGTCAACAGCATTCTTCTCGAATCTTCTTGCGCGAGATCATGCAGGTTTTGCCGCATGTACGTCAACACCATGTGCTTGAGTACGAGTTCTCGATCGACCTTTTCACCAAGCTTCTTGCCATATCCGCTTGCTATGCAGAGTCCCTCGAGGGTGTCTTGCACATAGGCTTCGTGCTCGTCGAAGATTGATCGAGATTCGTCTTCATCCAGCCCATCTCGTGCTACGACGATCTGATGCATCTTGATGGACGCACAGATACGACCAACCAGGTTCAGTGCCGTCAGACTGTACTGAGACTCGAGCTTTTTCGCGTCCTTTGTGAGGTTTGCGCCAAGGATACTTGCCAGTGAGGTGCTCAAAACTTCGAGAATGACTTCTGCACCAGCCCACTCTGGTCGGCCGAACATCACGAGCAAGTCTTCAAGCAAGTTCTCCAGTACGACACGGTTGTCCCGCTCCTCGTTCTTCTTCATGCACTCTCTCAGAAGAGTCGCAACGAAGACCTTAGCGCTCTCGCGAGCAGATTTCATTCGCGCGAGGGCTTCAACATCTCTGCTGTCCTTGACTCCAGTCTCATCTTCATCTTCATCGTCCTCGTCGTCATTTCCAACAGCATCTTCGGGAAGTAGAGCCGGATCCTGACGAGATTTACTGGGCACCACACCGGACTCAATTTTGCTTGAAGCAGCTGCGCCTTGAATCAGAGCCACAAGGAGTGTGGTGACCATTTGAACCGACGTATTCGACCCGATGAGCTTGACATTCCGCAAGTTTCGCTTCGCGGTGGGCAACTTGAGCATGACTGACACAACTTCATCCAGGATGAGCGTACGATGGGATTCGTAGCACACAAAAACCGCACGAATAACGTGAAGCGCACTGCGTTGCAACATCGTCGCGTGGGGTCCAAAGTCGAGCAAGAAAAGCTTGGTCATCATGCCCGAGAAATGCAGAATCCATCGATCTGCCAGCTTCACAGTTGAGATCAATCGTGCGAGTTGTTCCATAAACTCGCAAACGACAGGCACGAGTCGATCCATCGCCTTTCTCACGTTCTTGTTCTTGACCGTAAAGTTCTTCAACCCGTTGTTGCGGCTTTTTGGTGCTCGCTCTGCCGTAGGGCTGGCGACGCCACCTCCATCAGATGAAGTTCTCGTGGACTGACCGATGCTAGCAGGGATGAGCGTAGATGTCGGATCAATGCACGGCAGAACTAATCGCAGGAGTGAGTGGTTGAACAACTGGACGCAGTTCTCGATCGTCTCCTCCGAGAGCATCCGACGATCGATGCCCGGGGTCGCCATGACAACAAGTTCACAGATACCAACGTCTAGACACAACTGGACTCGCGCCATGAGCCGCACATCGATTCCAGACGCCTGCCACTCGTCGTCTCCTTGGTCGAGTGCAAGTGTGCCCAAGACATCCAAGCCAACGCCGATCTGGATCTGCTTGTCCATGTTTCCGAGGAGCCCTAGCAGCAGTTCAGGCTCGCACTTGGCAATCAGCGAGCTCTTGTCCATGACTTTGATCGATTGCACGAGTGTCTTGACCTCCGTTTCAGAGAACAGGTCGATCTGATTGTCGACCTCTTCACCGCTGCCTTGAACCTCGTCACGCCGATGCTGTGCAGAGTCCAGTAGCTGACCTAGCACCTCCGAGTACTTGTCGACGTGTTCTGCAACGCGCTCTTCATGTGTAAACATGGATCGCAAAGCCGCTTTGTCTTCTTCATCTCCAGCGTCAGTGTCTTGAGAGGAAGGCATGCATTCGTCCGTATCCATGTCCTGAACCACGCGGACCCGCAAGTGTTCGATCTTCATGGAAGCGCGAGGTCGCTTGCGCGGTGTTTCTTCGCTGTTGTGCTCCTCCTGAGGAGTGGGTCGCTTGTGAGGCTGCTGCTGCTGCTGTTGCTGCTCGATGGGCTTGGCTGCATGGCAAACTCAACGTCAATCAACCATTCGCCACGCACAAATCCGCCAATAGTAAGCCGAACTTCGCACCGAAGCAGCCTGAGCGCGCAACGCTCTGTGCCCATGATGGTAATCGCTCTGCTACGTCGTCAGGCACACTCTGCGTATCCTTTCTCGGTCTGTAAATTGTATCCACACATTAGCAACGCATCTTTCCTCTTGCTTTCCAGGCAGCATCGACTCACACAAGCTCGCTCTGAAGCCCGGCCAGCAGAGCACTCAACCGCGCCACATCCTCCTGCGTCACGCCCTGCGCTACCTTGTCCGCGTCATGAACTGTCACAAGGGCAACGCTCCCATTCGATTCGGATGGCGTCGCGTTCGCGTCCCCTGCCCGCAGCAGCGGACACAAATACGGCGCGCCACGCATCCCACGAGTTCCCCGAGACGCCTTTTCTCAGCTACTGGATCGTGCGCGTAGCTACTGCGTCGTAGAGCGATGGAGAGCGGCACCTGAAGCTGCAGCGTTGCCGTTGCCGCGCGCGTGCTGTGCGTCGTTGCCGTTGCTGGTTGAACTGGTTGCCTTTGGTAATTTAGAGAAACGAGAAGCGCGGTTGGGGACACGGAGGTTGCGCGAATGTCGCACGAACGGCGTCAAGGAAATGACCGACGAAAATGCGCCACCCGCGAGCGTCGCCACGGTAGGACTGCACGTTGTGGATTGAGGCAACTGCACTGACCTCTTCAGTGATGAGCAGTTGGTGGTGGTGGGTGTTCATGCTGAGAAGTGGTGGTGGAAGCGTATCGTTTGGGTTGAAAACAGTGATGTTATGATGTCACTACGGTCGCCACCTCAAGATCAGACATGGGGCACGAATGGCAATGTTCAGGTGTATCTTCTTGGTGCTACAGAGCTCCATGCGAACGTGGAACGCGATAAGCAGTGCAGTCTTTGGAGAAATGAAGCGCGTGTTGTACGCGATGGAACGTGTAGGATGGACATGATATTTATGAATATGCGGTGGAGGCGTCGAAGGTCGGTGTGTCTCGCTCGCGGGGTGCTCTATTTACTGCTGCTGCTGCGCGGCCTGCTCCTGCTGCTGCATGATGTCCGCGTAGCTCTCCTGCAATCGCACGGACGATCGCATGGTGTGGCGCAGGAACTTCTCGGCGCAGCTGCTGACGCACGAGAGCTCCTTGTCGTCGAGCTTCTTGCTGCGGAACGAGTGCACGCACTCGTTGAAGCACAGCTCCACCGTGCGGCTGAAGTACGCGATCGTCTGCGTCACGCGCATCTCCTCGATGTGCTCCTCCATCTTGCGTTCGAACTCGCGCTGGCTCATGGTGACGTCGGCTTCCTTTGGTAGCTTGCGTGTGGGGCGGGCGGATGCGATGATGGCTTGTCCGTCCTGCCGTCCAAGAGCTCCACAGTCCCTCGTTTCAGACTCATCCCTATTAAACAAGGGACGCGGTCGTCCCTTGTTGTAATCCAAATAAGGGACAACGGGATCGTTTGATCCTAATAGTAGCCCCTCGCCTGAAGTGAAGAAGCATCGGCATCCGTGGAAGATAAGCTGGAGATCTGTGCGAGCGGGATGAGTGCGACGGCGTGGGCGTCGTGGCTGGATCGCCTGGAGGGCGCGCGCGCACAGCAGAGCGCGCTCAATGCGAAGATCCGCGCCGGCAATGCCGCGGCTGTGGGAACAAGCGCGTTCGCGCTGCAGCAGACGGCCGCGCGGTTGAAGCGCGACTTCGACCAGCTCAAGCGGTCGTCGACTTCCGCTGTGTGAGTCTCTCTCGCGATGTCGCGAAGGGCGATTGGGTCCATGGCGTCTCACTAGATACGCTCTGTGTGTGTAGTACGAAGCAGGAGATGGACCGCCGCGAGCGATTGCTGGAGCAGTTGCTGCAGGACCAGGTACGTAACATAACAACAGGCTGGGACCATGCGCCTCGCGTGGACTGGTACTGACGGGTGGCTCCATGAAATATGGTCGTGTAGAAGACGGATATGGACGCGTTGAACAAGCGTGGCAATGGAGCTGGAGCTACGAAGTGAGTCCTACGGGCACCGCTGCGTTGATCGCCTCTTCGCTGGTATTAATGTGACTATTCGTACCTCTCTAGCAACTTGCCCCGTGACCAGGCCGGCAAGCTGCTCACGATGCAGACCCAGATCATGAAAGGTGCGTGGCAGCAGGATGTGTTGAGTAGTACTGCGCGGGCGAATGATCTCATGTTCTTTGCTGGCTTATCAGATCAAGACCAGCAACTGGACTTCATTGGCAAGGGTGTGGCGAACCTTAAGAACTACAGCATGACAGTGAAGAACGAGACGGAGCTGCACGTAAGATTGCTGGATGACATCGACACCGACGTGTCACGCGCAACGGATGGACTGGAGACGGAGGGCGCACGTGCTGCGCAAGTCGCACGAAACAGCAGCAACGTCAAGCTCTATATCATTATCATCGTGCTCTTCGTGATCCTCATCTTCCTACTCGTGGCGGGTGGATGATCCTTTACAAGGTCATGATAGCAACAGTTATGTTGCTTGGATCGGAAGAGGCACAGATCGACAGGACTTGGTGATGCGTTAATGATATGTATGAACGGAAGTGGGGGTTCACGCGTTTTATCGTTGATCTTGCACAGACTTGAGAAGCTGTTGATCAAGCAGCCTTTGGTTTTCGCAGAGCAATAGGCCGAGGGGGCGCTTGCTTCTTCTTGGAAGCTGCTGGCATCGCACGAGCCACCAGGTACACGATTTTGGCCTGGGGGCCCACGATCGTCAGTCTTTACGTGCCGAAGAGCATCAGAACGGGAAAAAGCTTACGTTGTTATAGAGGAACTGCGCGTAGATGAGCAAGGGGACGTCGTGGACTGAGAAGCCATCTCCAGACGTGAGGAGACGCTTCGCTGGCACGAAGACGTCACCAAACGCGATGAGCATCGAGATCACGATGACCAGCCGGATGAACTGCAATTCAACCAGAGGTGAGTCCACGCAAAAGTAACTAGCATAAACGGATACAAAGGCAGCTCACTAGCGAGACACTACGAAAGTACAGCAGCAGTGTGGCTCCGCAAGCCACCAGGCGCGCTGCAACCGGTTTGTCGTACTCGTACACTTGCCAAAAGCCGAGTGCTGCGATGAGAGCCTGCTCAGCCATTTGCATTAGTATTCATACGGGCGACACACCATGCAATAGCTACGAGTACGCACCAGTTGTACATATATGATCACGTCGGAGCGCTTCGTGCGGCCGTCACGCTGTGCCGGCCCCCACAGCACCATGTGGAGCTGGTCGTGCTGCAACACCACCATCGTGCAAACTTTGACTGGGGTCCTCTGGACTGAGTTGACCCCTCAGTTGCACGACCTCACTATGTTGTTACTATGTTGTGTCAACGTTGCAAATAGTGCTTTCTGGTGCGTAGGAATGAGCTCCTCGACGAAAAGCTACCGAGCAGCAATGGCGACGGCGGCGAACGCACTCGCAGGACCGCACCACAAGTTCTCCTTGCGGTGTCCGTACAGCTTCGTGAAGATCGCGATGTAAGCAGCTCCCTACTTTCACTTCGGCACCCGGACGTTCACGCTGACCTGTTCGCTTTGGTACCAGCATCTCGGAAGACGGCACGTCCATCGTGAGCGACGTCAAGCGGCTCAAGTTCGCACTCAACAACGAGCTGCGGCTCGTATTCGGAGAAGTAGGCGCAGCTAAAGCCGAGTTCGACCTGCTCACAGTTACCAAGGCAACCAAGGATGACGCCGCGACTGCCATTCTGCGTGTGCAGCAGAGGTATGGCGGTATCCGCACGCTGGAATGGGTGGACGATGGCCTTGCTGACTGGAATCTGTGCGTATACAGCCAACTGCAGTTCCTGTGGGGCGCGCTGACCATGTGCACCACCATCGACTCGAAGCTGTGCAAGCTGCAAGTGCTCCACGTCAGTCCATCGCTTCTAGGCCTCGCGTCACCTCGGTTTCTCTGAGGTCACGCTTCAGTCGACAGTATTAGGAGAGCTTTCCCTGTATGATAATGATCATGACGCACATCGTTGGGCTTCACGATGCTCATATAAAGAGGTCTTGTTTCATACTTCTACTCCTACTTCTCTCAACATCTATAGCTTCAGCGGTCCAGCCGCCTTCTCTCGCTCTGCCTGTCGAGCAGCTGCGCTGGGGCTGTCAGGCTGGCGGCCGTCCACGTAAAACGAAGCATCGTCATCCGACCGCAAGCTCACTTCACTCAATTCGCGGTTGTAGCCGCCTGAGCTGGCCGACAAGCGTGAATTCCGTAACGACGTATCGTCTGGACCGGACGTCGCACTCATGGCGCTGTCGCGAAGTAGCCCAATCTCGTCCAACTGCTTGATGTTCTCGTAGCTGCCTCGTCCAGATCGTGCCTGTTCCACCAGTTCGAGCATCGAGTCGTTGTCACGCGAGCTGATAGCGTCGATGTCAATGTCGCTGTCATCATCGTCATCAATGTCAACGGACACGCGATCGACGTCCACGTCTTCGTCTTCGTCGACGTCAACATCAACGTCCACTTCCACTGCCTTCGTCACATCTTCGTCCTTGCTGTCGTCGTCGGTCGGAGCAGCGTCGATGTCAACGGATTCTGTCTCATCTTCGTCGTCGTCAGCCTCGTCGGGCTTCGGGAAGTCGAGCATTGGTGCGAGACCTTCCTCTTCGTCCTGTTCCTCTTCGTCTTCATCATCTTCATCTCCAATGTCATTTTCAGCGGTTCCCGCATCACCACCAGCTTGTCTCAGATACTCCACCGCAAGATGATCAAGGGTCTGCGTGTTCATTCGCGAGACACCATGCTCAAGGCCATCAGAAGAGCTGTTGAATGAAGTCTGTGAGTCCAGTTGCTGGCTTGGGTGGCTTGCGTAGCTATCCAACGTCATGAACGACGAAGCATCCTCGCGATCTCCCCGTGATGAGCCGTCAGCGCTTCGCAAGAAGGAATCAGCGGTAACATCCGTGCCAACATCAGACGGCGCTCGTTGGTCAAACCAATCGTCAGAAGCCTCTGTACTGTAGCTTGGCTCGAAGGCACGGGACCGAGGAGAGGACTGACGATAGACAGCATCGACTGCGGCGGTTGCGGCCACAGCACCAGCTGCGGCACCGTAAGCAGCCTCGGATCCGTTTCCACGACCACTTCGCGTTTCAGTGCCGTAGGAATCATCCGAGTCCATTCGCACGAATGAGCGGCGCTGCGGGTTCGCTGCTTCCTCAGCAGCGGCAGCTTCAGCGGCTCGACGCTCCATGTTTCGTCGCCAAGTGAACTTCTCAGGCTCTGGCTTCGCGGCACCGATTGGCTGGGATGATCGTTGAGATTCGTTCTCGGAGGATCTAGCGTTCGCAACCACAACCGCACCCGCCCCGGCGACAGCAGCGACGCCAACACCAGCACCAATGTATCTGTCAGCGATGGAGCGTCCCTGTGGAGCTGCCGTATTCGCTCCGTATCCACCGGCATCGGACCCACTACCATAGCGATTCTGGCCGAACGATCCACCTTGTTGCTGATTGGCTTGCTGGTTGGCTCCGTATCCAGACTGTCGATGCTGGTTGTCTCCATATCCAGGCTGCGAAGCTTGGTTTCCGTATCGGTCTTGGCTGGAGTTTGATCCGCGAACCCCAGCTTGCTGGCCGTATGCATCGTTTGGCGATGGTGCATGTTGCTGCTGACTGTACTTGTTTGCACCGTAGGCACCCGCAGCGGCACCTGCACCATAACCCGCACCTCCCTGGATACCATTGTCGGCACGTGCGTACGGGTTCTGCTGTTGGTTGGCCAGGAAGTTTTGCTCCTTGTCGTGCTGGCTTCGTGCATACGGTTCATTGATGCTCGCATTTGCACCTGGACGACCACCCTGAGGACCGCCCATGGAGTTCAAACGCTCGTAGTGACGACCTCCGCGATTCGCTTCCTCGATGGCCTGGCGGCGGTCGTCGTCATCGTCGCTGTCATCCGAGCTCTTACCCTTGTTTTTGCAAGCACGCACTAACTTGTAGACAATTAGGTACGCTTGGCGAAGAAACAGGAGGAAGAAGATGAAGATGTTAATGCCGATAATCGCGTACGCGACCTTGTCGCGGACCTTCTGTGGGAAAAAGTCGTCCTGCACGAGCACGAGCATCATGCACACGAGCACGACTTTCATGAACACCGACGTGAGGCCGATGTAATACAGGAAGCGCAACAAGTTTGGCTCGCGAATGAGAATCAGCACGAGATAGAGAAAAGTTGCACCCAGCACGAAGAAGAGCTGCTTCGTTGGGTCCTTCACCACTCCGACGACGACACCAGTAGCAACAGCAAGCAGAATCCGCGGCACGAAGAAGAACCGGTTGTCGAAGTTGTACTCGTCGTAGTACGCGCTGTACTTGGCCGCAAACGGGCGTTGGTCGTGCTCGACCGTGCCGATGTCCTTCAGCTCATCAGTGTTGTTTGCGACGACAGCGATGCCAAAGATGATCGCGAAGCCGATGACCAGCGCCAGCAACGCACACGCTAGTGCAAAGTGCGAGTCTTTGGCGTCGTCTGTACGGGTATTCTCGTAGATGTAGTAGCTTCCCGTCATTGCGAAGATGTACTGAGCCAGAAGCAAGGCCAAGATGCACGCCCAGATCACCTTGCGATACCACTCACCCGCGATCTGGCCGAAGCTCTTTTTCTTGCTGATACACGACAGCACCATCACCAACAGTACGTACAGCACGTGGATGATGACAACAACAGCCGCGAACAGCTCGAGGGTGTAGAAGAACAAGTCCTTCGGCTCCACGCCCAGCGTCTTGGCGTATTTAGCTGGACCGGTTTCCCCATCGTACTTTGGCTGGACCGCTGCAGCAGCCGTATCAGTCAAGGAGAGACGTCTTGTGGGCAGGAACTTGCTGGTGACCGAGTGCGGGAGGTTGAAGTTGGTCCACGAGAGCTCCTTCGAGAATTGGTTCAGGAACGTGGGAGCTCCACGCAACTGGAGCTGGCCAATCATACCGATATACTGCGCCTGCTCGAGGATGTGGGTCATCTCGTAGAATCCACCAGAGAAGCTGAGAACGGAGGCCATGGACGGGAAGATGGACGCCCAGATCATGGTACCGACACCAGTGGCAGCCGTGGCCACCAGCGTCGTCGCGACGACCGAGGAGATCGTGGTGCCAGCGGACGTGTCCAGGAAGTGGAGGGAGCCGGTCGTCGTGGTCGGCCACTCCGTGTTGGTGCCGAACACGCATCCCGAGCAGTTATTCGACGCGACGATGCTGGACGAGATCGAGTCGTAGTCTGTGCCGGCCGGGAGTCCGAGCTCGCTCACGATCTTGTCTTCGCCCCAGGGCAAGATGTAGAAGTAGAACATCGCCAGGAAGAGCACGAGCATGCCGACGCTCATGAGCAGGCCGATGAGCTGCGAGAGCACGATGCAGCCGCAGCATTTGACGGCGCAGCACAGTGGACTCGTGAGCACACCCATCTTCGAAAATGGCTTCGCTTCCCGAGGTCAAATCGGCGAGCTGAGCGACGCAAGAACGATGAGCGTGACGCTCGTTGGAAGCTGCGGACGATGCGCGTAGTCGGATGCGTGTAAGGGGGCTGCGAGGAGTCGATATGCGCGTGCAGGCGCGCCTCCGAGCACTCCTCTCGGTGCGAACTGGACGACGCTCGAGAATCTCGCGCGTGTTTCCTCAATGGCGATCGTGGCGAAGAGGTCGCGGGATATATTTCCGTCGAGTCAGGAGGTCCATCGGTAATTTATTCGTGCCCAACGGCAACACTGTGGTCGAACGGAAGAGGCAGCCGTAAGTTACGCAACCGCTGCCTGAAATTTTCGAACAAGTCCCACGGTGGACTGATGGCCTGGCCACCAGCTGTTCCGCACGCTTTCCCTTCGGACCCAGCGTGAAGCCATGTGCTGAAAGTTTATGGAGCCATTTCATTGGATAAAAATATTAATAACATCGAATATTAGCCAATAAAATACCGGAGAATTACACGAACAAATTGAGACATGGCTACACTGGATGGCAAGAGGTCTCATCCACTCGCCTGGCGTGCCAAGTGGTGGTCGAAATCTGCGGATACCTGGAGTCTCAACGCCTACGCAGCTGAGCAGCCGAGCTGGAGCCAAGGCGAGGCTCCCCTGTGTTACCGTTAGATGTTGGCCATGCATCCCTTCGCTCATTCACGCGCATGGGGACACCTGGAACAACGAGAGACGTTGTGGAGCGGGGCAGGTGGCTTTGTCCCAAATCGTAACAACGTGCACTACTGTCTCGCCCGTAACATGGCGCTGCTTGAGGCCTTGCCATAGACATACCAGGGCAGCAG
>JAADVE010000481.1:0-18091 GCA_023334595.1 Pythium utonaiense
AGCGTCCTATCCTTGAATCCTGTCGCGATGCTCGACAGCAAGAAGCTCACCGTGCGCGAACACTGATCGACCAGCTCCGACTTGAGCATCGCACGCTTCAGCGGTGTGTGGTCAGCCAGCCAAGACAACAGCTCCACCACTTCAACGAGCATCCGCATCGAGACACGCAAGTGCTTCGAGTGCAATGCGATATATCCATCCAGCATGGATGGGCGGAAGGGCAGCTGGATCTGCCGCCCCTCCTGCACGGCGACGCGGATGTCGGCCAACTGACTCAACACCCCCAACTTCGCGTTGCCTTCTTCGGACAGCTTCGCCGCATCACTCCACAGGCCGATAATCAGCATACTCACTTGACTCGCAACTCGCGCCTCGCTGTTGAGATCCACGTCGGGATTTCCAGGCGACATGGTGTGCTGAGGAGACGGTGTTCGAGCGTGGAAAGCCCGCACCAATGCGGTGTGAGGGCGCCCGAACTGCCACATGCATCGCAGCAAGAGTACAGTGGTCACGCGGATCCCCACGAAGCCCCACAGCAAGTGGTCGCCACTGCCTGCATTGTTGTTGAACACGAGTCCATTGTTGCGGATGTGGTAGCCTTCCATGTCCTCGTGGAACTGCAGCACTGCACCCACTGCGTAGATCTTCAGCACCTGGCATCGTTGAAACGCGGCTCGAACAGGCCATGTGAGTTTGACGTTCTTGGTGTAGAAGGACAGCAGCGCAGACAGTGCCTTTGCCGCTTGCACTCGCAAGTGCGGGTTTTTCGTGCACTTGCGAGTTGCCATGAGCTGCAGTAGCATCACCATCAGTGCCTCCACGTTGTCGTACTGGTCATCGTTGTGACCAACGATCACGTGTGGATTCTGGAAGTCAACACCTCCTAGCCCAGCCTTGCCACCGCTGGTTCCGTCGAAAGTCAGCACGTGCACAATATCGCACACATCGAAAAAGAAATGCTCGGGGAACGATCTGAACGTGGGCGAGAAGTCAGTGATGATCGACGCGAACGCGTTCTGTGTGGGTGACACGAGCTCGAGCAGCCAACGACAAGTTCGTGCGTAAAACTTGAGCATGGAGAAGACGTTGGTCGACTCGAGCAGATGCATCTCCGCCATCAGCCTCGTCGCGCCAAGGTCCGCGAGTCTTGCTTGGCTCGCCGTGTAGTGGGCGGACAGCTTCGGAGCCGGCGGTCGACGCGAAGGCGGCAGATGCTCGAACGAGTGCTGATCGTATGCCCGCTTCTCAGACTCCACGCGCTGCTCCTCACACGCACAAAACGCTCGTAGCTCGTTCATCTCCTTTACCACCGCCACAAACTTCGTGAAGGAGTGGATGGGACCGACGTGGAGCGCGCGGATTGTCATGTACACGAGCTCGGTCTCGACGCTCAGGCGTTCTCGCGGGTAGACACACGCTTGATACAGGAGGTTTCGACAGTACAGAGCTTGTGCACGAGGGTTCAAGTTCTGCCACCACACGCGTGGTATGGCCAGGTACAAGTGGCCTGGCAGGTGAGCTCGACTCGGGTGGTGGAGACGTTCTTCATGCTCCACACACGACGGACACATGAAGCGGGGCTCTAGGCAGTTTGAGCATCGGAACATGACATCAAACTGGTCAAGATGCGCGTCGCACCCTGCGCACTGCAGCTCACGCGTTATAGACTCGGCCGTGATCGCAGAACCAGCCTCTTCGTACGAGAACGGTCTCTGGTCTGTGAAGTCGATGGGCAAGAAGTGGTAGACGGCGATCAGCGGGACTGGAATATTCACATGGAAGAACACGTGATCCGTGCGATGCACCAGTGGCGCCCCTGTTTCGGCTGCGTTTGCAGAGCCAGTGGTCTGGGTCGAGGCGAAGGCCTGGACGCTGAAGATCTCGAAGCACTTGCCGCAGATATCGGCGTCCGAGCACATCGCGCACTTGTAGCGTGCACCGACCAGGTCGGCTTCGTGGCAGTGGTCGCACAGCACGCCGCCGTGTTTCTCCGCTGGAGGATAGTAGTGATCGAAGGCAGCGGAGGCAGTCGGGTCTTTCTCGAGCTGAGCTAGGAGCTTCACATCTTTTGCGTGGATCCTATTGTCGTCCGCTTCTCGCATCCGCTTCTCTGTCTGCTCGTCCATCGACCACAGTGACTCAGGTCGTTCTAGATACACACGCCGCGGTAGAGAGCTTTCGTGGTACACCGTCTCAATCTGCTGACGGTGTGCACTGGTCGCCAGCAGCGGCAGCACAATGTCAATTAGAGCGATGCTGAGGTTGATCAGGATGCCGTCGTACAGATCGTCCGAGTTGTGGCCCGAGTTTCGAGTGACACTGAAGCAGCAGATCATCGTGGCGAGGTAGTTGAGCGTGGCGTCCACGACGAATGGGTCCTGTTTCTTGGTGTCCAGAAGAATACCGAAGAGCTGTGAGAGCAGGGGCCTCAGCACGCGGTAGCCATCCAGCCACTGCAGCGTGAGCGCGTTTGACGATGCGTTCCTACGGCTGTCTGCTGACAAGTTGATCTCTCCAGGCTCGTCGCTCATGCTTGTCCACCACATGAGTGGGCCGAGAAAGGAATTAACCCGGATCTTGGCACTGGAGATAAACTGCGGTAGCCACTGCCGCGGCTCCTTCTCGATGAACACGCGCGGAAAGCCCGGGATCGCGAACAGCTCTACGACCATTTGCAGCATTGGGACCATCTCCTCCGAGCGATACAGCAGCAGATCCTGGAGTCGGTCTTTTGCCGCGATGGCGATCTTGGGAGCGATGGCGGCGAACAGTAGAGGGTCGGTGGCTTCGACCTGGCGCAGCACGAGCGGCAGGAAGGCGTCGGTCGTGAGGAGCGTGCGGCTGACGAACGGCTCGCGTGCTATTGCGATCTCTTGCAGCTCCGTCGCGGCGTTCGGGATGCGCGTGTAGCACTCGCGGCACAACGTGAAGTCACAGGCAGCACAGTGGAACACGAGAATGGGTCCGTTGGCGGTCTGAGTCTCCCACGAGCGCTCGCACTTGGAGCAGGACCAGCGCGACTTGGCACGGAAGAGACGCTGCGCGGTCGAGCAGCAGAGCTTGTGCTCGTGGAACGCGTGGAAGGAGCCGACCTGTGGGTGCAGCTGCAGCAGCACGTTCACAACCTGGACGCCGCATGCCGCAGCCGCCTGGGACGCCTCGTCCTGCGCTCCACCGGCAGTGTGCAGCGGCGCGTGCCACCACTCGTCCAGCAGCTTCACGCCCACGTCTCCGATAGCCTTCTCGACATTCTCCAGCACCTTCATCATCTCTGGATCGATGGTCTCGGCCCCTGCGCCTTGCTTGCCTTCACTGCGGCTCGCGGTCCACGCCGACAGGCTCTGCAACACCCGCACCAGCGTCTCCACAAGCACGTCCTGGACAGGCAGCTCTCGTTCTTCTCGTGGGGGGACGACGCCTGTGTAATTTGCGGTCGGAAAGAGAGGCCCCGTGTTCGTCACTTCACTGGCGTTGCCGCTGTGGAGCCGCCGCTTGCGCGACTGGCGCTGGCTCACGGCCGCAGCGCTGAGCTGCCGCAGCTCTCGCCACCACGCAGTGGCGTCCACGCCCAGCGGCGCATGCGGCTCGTAGACCAACGCGTCCGACATGAGATGCACCTGCAGCAGCTCGGCCGCGAGCCGCTGCTGGCGTTGCAGGGGTGCGAGCACGGCGCGCGACGTCTCGTTGGAACCGGCGCGTCGGGAAGACGTCCGCTCGGATTGTGACGCCGCTGGAGACGCGCGCTGCACGCGCTGGAGCGCAAACATCTCAGTCGACTGGAGACGGCGGAGGTCGAGACCGAGTGGGAATGAGATTTCACGGCCGACGATTCCCTTGTCGGCGCCTTGCGACGGCGCGTTCGAGAGTGCGCCGTGGGCCGCGCGCGAGAAGGTCCCTCACGGGAGAGCTCGCTGCACGCAAGGAGGCAGGGAACGCGCGGAGAGGAGGATCGCAGCGTGGGTCCACGCGGCGCCTCGCGAGATGAGATGTGGGTGCGTGGATGGAGGGAAAGAACGGCCGAAAGTGTTGGCGAGTTGCCAGGTTTCGTTGGCGTTTTGCGGTTGCCGCGCGGACGAGTTTGTTGGCGATACCTGTTGTCGACAGTGGGACGACCAAAAGTAACGGGATGAAGGGGCGATAAGAACTCTGCTTTATGCGCAATCGGAGGTGTGCGGGTGTGTTTATCACGTAACGCAGGTAATTACCTCCCCAACGAAAACAGAAACTCAGCATCCGAGTTGTCCAGAGTGATGTGCCATCCCATCGTCCGCCTTCTCTGGATCCTCCTCTCTCTCATCCAGAGTTCCGTCGCGAAATCCTAGAAAATCCAGAACTAGCACACACGCGAATCGTTGATGGCGATTGGGTGGGCGAGCGAGTTGGCGGCCACCGCGGCCGTGGACATGGAGGCGCCGCTGCTGCCGCAACGAGCGCGCGACGCGCTCCAGCGACTGTCTGCGGATTCGCTGCGTGAGCTCGTGGCGGTGGCGGCGACTTCGGTGGTAAGCGGCGCCCGCGACGCTGAGATCTCGGCCTTCGATGCCGACGCGTTCGCGGCCGTGAGCTGTCTGCTCGTGCGCTGTGCTCGCGAAGCGGTACGAGACGCACGCGTGGCGGCGCATCAGTTCACGTACGTTTGGTGGTGGTGGCTGTGGCGATCCACAAAGCTACCCACTCCCCGCTGACGGTGTAGGACGACTTGTGGGTTACTCGAATAGGACCGTGCTGCTGGATTGTGGGATCCAGGATGAAGAGCTCGCGGCCGCGCTGCTGCCGCTTCTCCACGAGCAGGTGCCGCGAATCCAGACAGTGCTACGTGCGACGAGTACGTGAGCCACGCTGTTGGACCACGATTCCCTCCTCTCGTCGCCATAGTATCAGCTCACGTGGTGCATGCATGCATGCGCACAGGCTTCGACTTTTCCCACGTCGTGGATGTGTCCTGGCGGTTGGACTACGTGCTCCGGTCGAGCGCTGCTGGAAATATCCAGGAGCCCATCTACTACGTGCAGCTCAAGGTGCAGCCGCCGCAAGGGGTCGTGCGTGACGTCACGTTCACCTGCTCTGTTGAGGGCCTGCGGGACCTCGTGTACCGACTGCAGGACGCGACCAACACGATCGAGAAGATCGCCCAGGTCGCACCAGCTCACAGTACGCCTCTAGCCCATGCCTCACTTGTTTGAGTCGTAGCAAGTATTCCATTTGCGTCAATAAATGAACTCTAGTCAAGCTCTGACCGATCTAGGCCCTGCGTCCTAGTAGCGGTAGTTGTCCGTCTTGGCGACCACGACTTGGCCCTTGGATAGCAGCTCAATATCCTTCTCCAGCTGTGTGAGCTCCTTCTCGAAGGTCTCCTTTCGTCGTACCTTACCGAGCGTATCGAAGTTCACGTTGTGGCACAGCTTCTGGTACTTGGCGTTCACGTGGTCCCACTTGGCCTTGAGTGCGTCCACGAGCTGCTTCCGTTCGCGGTCATCGATCGGCTCGACGCGACCGCCTTCGTCCTCGTCCATGATGTTGCGGTTCTGGCGCACGAACTCCTCAATCAACTCGTTTTCACGCTCGATCTCGTCCTTGACTTGGTTCAGGTACTTGGGCACCTGGCCAAAGTCTTCCTTCTTCAAGTACTGCGGCATTTCCTTGGTCATGCGAGCACGGTTGCCTGGCACTGCCAGAATCGCCTCCACTGCGTTAGCTGTGACGAAGTTCTTGGACGACTTGAGCCCCATGATTGGCTTCTCCTCGCGTACCACAACACTCGGTTTCTTAGGACCTGCATAATCAAACTTGCTGGCTACAAACGGAGAGAGAGTGAGTACTTCGCTGCTGCTTGAAGCATTGATACACGAGAGAGAAACGTACGCTTCTTGGACGGGTCCACGATGGTAGAGCACCGCTCTCCCTTCTTGATGAAGCTCTGGGGATCCGGCTTCGAGCTAATGCGGCCGATGCCCTTGGCACTTGCTTTTCGCTCGACGAAGGTTTCATCGCCGACGTTTGAGCCGATGAGGCGTGTCTTGCCCTGGAGACCGAATGTGCTGCCCGTGGGATCCACACTTGGATCGTGCTTGGACTTGTAGCGTTCCGGCTTGACAGGTTGCACGACAATACGTGGGATGAGGTTGTAGATGCACTCCTCGCGCTGCATACTGCGCTGGTTTTCACTGCTGTCGAATGCGTACGTGCGAGTCGTCGGGATGCGTCTCCTTCTGCGGCGTGAAGCACGGAAGTCCGTGCTTTAGACAGCGCCACACTCGCCAAGTTGATATCACTGCCATGCCGTCGCCTGCTAGTGCTATCATTAGAGCCGTGGCGATCAGACCGCCATCGCAGCCGATGCTGGAAATAGGGGCGCGCGATACCGGTACATGGCTACAGTTGGCTCGGTACTTTGAAGTATATGGCTACATTTTGTGAAGTATATGGCTACACTTTCGAACACACGCTGTGGGTGCAGCAACATTACAACGATCGCTAAGGCAGCGAAGATACGACACGACCGCCCGCTCCTCTCCCTTGAAGTGAGCGGGTCTCAACTCTTTTCTCACATGAAACGTGCAGAGGGACAGCTGCGCGAATGGCGTCACAGCAACGAAGTTTTATCAGGAAAGCAGGACGGTGCCAAGGTACCCATGCCCCTTCAGGCAGCAGAGCAGCCGCGGCAGCCAAGCCCACAGAGCACCATGAAGCCCCAAGGGGTCTTCCAGTCCAAGGGTGCACTCCTAGGGAACCCTTCACTTCGTCGGACAAGATACAGTACGCTTGATATCTCTCACAGTCATCATTTGCGAACGCAAGGTTCACTTGTTCAACCGCGGAAATTTGAGCTCCGTTTTGAAATACCGACCGGTCTTGCTCCTCACGACCTGGGCTTGCGCTGCTTTGCTGGCTGCGAATTCTTCGCTTCGATGGACCGGTGGGTGCTGGATCATCACCCCAGTGTACAGGGAGGATGCTCCCGCCGTTGCACTGCTTGCTGCTCGCACAAAATTCTTCTTTTCAGTTCTCTGTTGCTGGATATCGCTCGACAACGAGTCATCCTCGCCTCTCATGTGGACTTTCTTCTGCATGGCGTCCATCACCGCGTCCTGTTGCGCACGTCTTGCGGCGAGAATCTGTGCGCTCTGTCTGCGCTCCTGGTGGCGCAGATTTTTAATGGCGTCACCCGCCATGAGATTCGATTGGCTGGTCAGCGACGTCTGCTCGTTCACAGCGTCGAGTTGAAGAACTCGAGTGATCTCGTCGGTGAGAAGACGGTAGGTTAACTGCCGACGAGGTGACCGTGGTGGTCCACGGCCACGCCCACTGGAGGCAGCTCCTTCCTTGGGGAGCTGGTGTTGAATCACCAGGTTACTCGCATTTAGTCGACTACCTCCACTCGGGTGTGAGTGGGTAGCTCCTGTTGCTAGTAGGTGGTGGCGCAAGTCGTCCACGAGCTTATCTTCTTGGTACATTGGAGGCAGGAACTGGATGCAAAATGCACACACGCTCATGAGCTGCTGGTGTTTGAGGTCAGTACTATTGCGCTGTCGAGTGAGGTCGTCCAGGAACGCATCCATGCCTTGACGCACGTGCGGGTCTGCAAGCGAGCTCCGATCCAGCAGCATCCGTCGCGAGCGAAGGATATCCTGCATTCATCATAGATATGGATCAGCCACCAGGTCCAGTGCTGTATGACAGATGAAGTTTCTGGAGAGTACATACTGAAGCCGCGACGTGGTCTCGCAGCCCAGACCCATAATGTTGCTGACACAGCGAACAGAGCCGACTGCAGCAGAGAGGAACCACGCACAGCACCAGAGCCGTCAACAAATGCTCAGGGAACACATGAAGCACTAAGCAGGAGCCACTACCTGCGCGACGGGGGCGCCTCCATTGATGCTAATCGCGCTCACGACGGAGCGTCAATGCCCTCCCCTTCCTCAAGGCCCTTGTTGCCTCCACCATAAATAGGGATAGTAACCCGGGAATACATAGGAGGCACCATGTTGGATCTTCAGCCGTGTGCGTGCTGGTACACGTAGTTGCACAATCACGCGCAGTTCACAGAAGGGTGATCAGCGGTGGTCATCATGGCTGGAGGGAGGGCACGGTGGGGGAGGATGGTGAGGTGCCTGATCCATCAGCCCTGCGGACTGTACCCATGTTGAAGGTACCTCCATGTCACACATCGTGTGGACCACTACTTGATTCATACCCTAAACCTCACCCTTTCTGTAGATTTTGACCAATAGAAAGCGTCCTTTCCGCATAATCGTGGTGTTATCTACCATGTTTCAGTACTTCTACGGTACCAATTTCTAGTACTGAGTCAGTGCTGTGAGTCAGGATACCAGAACTAGTATCAGTATCCATACTGGAACTGGTATCTCAGTTGCTCATGTGGAAAATGCTGCTGTATTGGGATGAAAACGCACTGAGGAATCGACGCCCAGCGACGCCACGCGTGTGGGACGCGGGCGATGGCTGTTATGTCACATGGATAAATAGGTCGGGCGAGCCCCCAATCGCTGACTTGGAGATCGCTTCGCTGGTGGAGGCCTTCAGAGGATGAAGTACTCGAGGAGCCGCACGTCTTCGGGCTGCCACACACTGATGCCTCGTGTGGCCCACGGCCCTGTGTGCTTTAGTGGGCTCAGACACGGCGGTGGTGAGGTTGGAAAGTCTATGGCAGGCTGAAGCGAGTCTTGTAGCAAGATGGAGCCTGAGTAGCCTCGGGCAGGTACAGAGTTCACGGTAGTGCGTGTGACAAGCGAAATCGTGTTGGCAGCTCCGACTGTAGGTGTGGAGGGCATTGTCGGCATTGAGCCGTACGATCCAGGCGTTCCTGGTAGGCTAAGAGGTCCTTGAGCCTTGTGAGGACTCGCCATGGCAACGATGTCGCGGCGGTTGACGCCGAAAACGCCTGGAAGAGACCGTGCACGAAACGTTCCGATGCGTGCTTTGCCCGGGGAGATACGTGAGGCGATCGCGGCTGAACGGAGACCGCTGCTGATCTTGTACAGTGTGGACTTCTTACAGAGAGAGGAGTTAAGATTATCTCGCTTGGCCAAGACGGAGCCGGGCGTGTACAATGGCTGCTTACTAGTCGACGAGAGCATGGTTGGTGTGCTCACTATCGGCGAGAGAGACTCGACGCTTGGTGCCGTTGCGAGCGACGGAGGCGGTAGGTGGGGACGCGACGCTGCTGCCAACTGTGGCTTTGGCATCGCAATGAAGGGTGAGTGTGGCTGCAGTCGCTCCATCTGACGCTTCTTGGCTCGATGGTGACGATACTTCATGTCGCTGCGCTTCTTGGTGCGATTCTGCTGGTTGCGGTGGTACTCACAGAGCAGCAGCAGCGATCCGTTCGGCTTGACCACACGGGAGTTGGAGCAACGACCCGTTTTGTAACGGCACCGCGTGGACGGGTCTGTTGTGATCGACGCAGAAGTATCGGCTGAGGCCGGTGGGGAGGCCGTGGGCGTGGACACTGCGGAGGAAGATGGGGAGGATGAGGATGGAGAGGACGAAGAGGATGAAGAGGATGGAGGAGGAGAAGTAGCGGACGGTGAAATCGGTTGTGTCATCCTCCTGATCAGACACAGTCACTGGACGGATGCCCGATGGCCACTGAGGAGCTCCCTGTCAAGAGAAGGTATGGGCCAGCGTGGAACTCGTGGAATGGTGGCGACGCAGTAGCCCAAAAGCTTATTCGCGAGCGAGTGTGTGCCGGCAATCGCACGCTGCCAGCGAGCAGAGCAGACGTGGCGATGCCATAGCATGCATTGGTCTCACGTCCCATTCGCAACTTACTGGTCTCCTCAGTCGCACGCATGCGCGTTCGCCAAGGCCGCGAAGCTATCAGACCTGGCGCAACGTTCTGGGCCTGTGAAGTACCGACTGCAAAGGAGGCTCCGCTCACTCGGTTGAAAGGGTGTCGGTGGCCATATCTTTAGCGAGGGCGTCCACGCTGTCGCATGGGGGCATGCGAACGACCGATCTGGAGGCGCCGGGTCTGGCTGGTTGGGCTGGAGACTGGTGACGGCAGCCACCTGAGGCCTACTGCTGGTATTTCGGGGCCTCTGAGCGCAGGAAGTGGGCTGGCGGCGTGTTGACTATCTTGGTTTCGTGCCGTTGTGTTGGCGATCGATCGCATCTCGAAACTGGACGACGATATCCTGCCCCCATAGACTCAGACCAAAGCGGGATTCCTGCGACGCTGGCGACAGCGCCGTTGAGCGGTGCGTCGGCTTAGTGTCGCTTGGAATAGCCGCACGAAACGCCGTCTGCGTCCCGTGGAATGGCCATAGGTGAGACTGAGAGGCGCTGGTGCCAGCTCCAAATAAACTCGTCATTCCGTCGCGTGGCTTCAAGCAACTCGATTGACGAAACGCCACACGCGCGATGAGATTCCCAGACGAAATCAGCACAGACAAGCTGCCAATTTGAATCGAGTGCGATATTACATTCACACCACATAGTACGGCTCCAGACCTTACTAACCTACTGGAACTTCTAGCCGACGTAGAAGAAGGACGAGTTACGCTGCCGCAACTCGCTGCCACCCCCTGAGAGCACGCTGCTTACGCTGTTACGGTGCGACACAACGCTTGACACCTCGCTCATGACCCGCCGCAGCTCGAGACCGTCGTGGGCGTTGCGAATCTCTTCGTTGAGCTCACCGTTGAGAGGATCGTAGAGCCCAAGGAGACAGGAGAAGAAACGATCGTGGTTCACGTGCTGAAGCATGAGACAGCACGTCGAGAAGGGCACTTTGCCCAGTCCGTTCTTGTCCATATAGCGGAAGATGATGCTCGAATACGGCAGCAACTCGCTCGGGTGCTTGCAAATCCACTCTGCCAGGAACGCGATGAGCTCTGGCTCCCGCAAGTGACCGTCAAACTCGGCGTCGTACTTGTCAAACACCTTCTTCAGCTTCTGAATGTACTCGAACTGAGATGAGCGAGCGGCACGAGCACTGGTGAGCTGGTGGATCTTCTTCAGGCGACGGTAGCCCGATGATCGGATCGCCGACGGCGTCTTCTCAACTTGCATGACGAGGTATCGGAAGCAAAAGGCGATATGCTCGAGGAACACGAAGAGAACGATCTGTACCATCATCCACGAGTCCTGGCCGCTCTTGTTGTGGCACGTCGACGGGTCTGCGAGGGATTTGACATCGATGGTGCCGAAAGGTACCATGTCACCATTCCCGAAGATGTAGTTACAGTCAGTCTTGAAGTAGCCCCACTGGTACACGACGATGAAGCCCATAACGACGGTGATACCGATGATATTGGCGTACGACAGCACAGTTGCCCACTCACCAATCGACGTATCGCGCCGTGGCATTGGACGGCGCTGCGCAAACAGCAGACGGAAGGCATCACCACGCACTTCCAGCAGGTTGTTGAAGAACGCAGGGAACGGCAGCAACGGCCACACCACCGTGAACATGATCACGTACGAAAACTGGATACACGCATCCAAATAGTCAAGCGTCGGGTCGAAGATAGGCAGCTTGGACTCGGCAACGATCTCATACGCCGTGTACTGGTTGCAGTCGTCCGAGCAGGCCATCACTGGAACGCTGAAGCCCGTCTTCTGACGCACCAGTTGGGCCAGACGCTTCGCCGTCATATAGCGAGACGTGATCTGGTTGTGCGTGGCATCCTCAGAGGTCTTCTCCTTGATTCGGCGCTTGATCTTGCTCATACACCACGCAATCGGCGACGACTTGCGGCACGTTACTGGACGTCCTCGAAGTTTTCGAATGAGGTACGGCACGAAGGTCTCGAGCAGCATGTTCAAGAACTGGGTGACCACCAGGGGCGTGACGAACAATGTGTCCAGCGTGAGCGTCGTCGGATCCCAGTCGTACGGAGCCAACACGCCCAGTCCAACTTGGCGTAGGTACTTCAGGAAGATATCGCCGAACGGCAGGTACACGAACGCAATGAAGAGGAACCAGAAGAACCAGTTGCTCCACACGAACACGAAGCGACGGTGGATCAGACGGTTCTCGTGGTCCGACATCTTGGCGTAGTTCTCCCAGCGCACGAACTTCTCCGAGATCCAGTTAAACACCTCGAAGAAGATGATGTCGATTAGCAGACCGAGCATGATGCCCTGGATGAGGATGTAGATCCAACGGTCAGTTCCCAGCGACGAGTCTGCTGACTCAAAGCACGTGATGAACCAAATACACTTGTACGGCGAATCGCTCGCCTCGTTCGCTTCACAACTTGTACACTGAGGCGCGTTCTTCGCATACACATACCACTGGATGAACGGCACGAGACACACGCACTGAATCGCTGCAGAGAGCAGCACGTAGAACAACATGGTGAGCTGAATCCAGTGATTCTTTCGCTGCTTGGGCACCTTCTCCATCTCTTTCGTGAGCTCGTTCTTGACCCAAATATACTGGAACCCTGGATTCGAATCGTTCTTCTCGTACACTGTGTTCTTGTACTTGGTGAGGTTCCACTTCTCCACAAGAATACGCGTCTCACGCTCCCAACACACGAGGAACGACGGTCCCCAAAACACGGCGACGCCAAAACCGATTGCAGCAAGACCTTGGAGATACTGACGCCACACAGGACCTTGTAGGAACCGGAAGCTCAAGTAGTAGCAGACACACAGCACGGTGATTGGCAGCAAGTGCTTGGTGTAGATGTGCATAAATGCGAAGAGGAACGCCACTCGCTCGCCAAAGTGGAGTCGAAGCTCCTCAACAGCCCAGCGATCACTGTTGCCCGTAGCCGCCTTGTGTAACCGCAGATCGAAGGTGTGCTTGCGGTACTCTGCGAAGAACTTCTTGTTAAACAGGCGATCGTGGAGTGGGAAGCATTGCTTGACGATGTCCTTGACCGTGATCTCTCGGTTCACGTCCACAAGCCATTCTTCCTTTTCATAGTCCTTGAAGGCGTTCTCGATGATGTTGTGTGTGAGTTGCAGCTCCAGTGCAGGGGAGAAGCACATCTCTCGAATAGAGTCCATCGATTCCTCGGCCATGCGGCCTGTCGCATCGCCACCCTGAATGGCCAGCTCGTCCATCTCACGCTTGAACTCGTGCATGAGCAGGAACCGGTCTTTCTTCGGGTCGATCAGCACGCAGATATTCCGCGCCGCCTGCACTTCGTCTCGGTCCGTACGGTCGGCGCCCGTATCATAGATGTCGTTCTCCAGCACAACGACACCGAGTCCAGCTTGGATCAGACGGCGGACGCACTTTTGCTGGAGCTGGCTCACTGTGTGGTCTAGGTCCCGACGGATCGAGGCCGCCGACTTGGACGGGAACCGCTTGCGCAGCATGGAATAGATCTCTTCCGTGTGATGCAGCACGATCGCGAACGTGTACTTCTGCGTCTCCTCGATCGTCACGTGGGGCGCTGCGTCCGGCGTGTGGCCGATGATAGCAGGCGTCGCGAGATGGCTCGAGCGGGCCTTGAAGCTGGCCGTCACGCGTTCCTGGTCGTCCTTGAGCGCACTGCGGTAGATGGGCAGGCCGATGAACGAGTCGTCGACCTCTGTGAGCACGTGTGGGCGATGGAGATCACTGTGCTGTGTGTTGGCGCGGCTGCGGTCGTGGACCGACAGCGTAGGCTTGGACGCCGTGCCCGGGGTCTCCGAGGCAAAGTACACGTCGAACTGGTCGTTGCCTTCGAACGTGCGGTTAAACACCGCGCGCTGGCTCGGGTTGAACTGGTAATGCGGGTTCTCCTGGAGGTCCACGGCGTCGCCTAGCGTGGACGACGTGTGCTGGGACCGCAGCAGCTCCGTGCGGCGGTGGCGGTCGATGCTGCCCGTGGACTCGAGCGTGGGCAGACTGAACCGCTCCTCCTCAAACATCTCCTTCTTGCTCTGCTTCTTGGTCAGCATCATGCGGGACGTCACGCTCGCCCACAGCGACAGCGGCGGCTTGGGCGCGACCCCAGTCCCCGAAGATGCCGGCGCGGACGCCGCCGAGGACGTACGCGACCCGACGTCGCGCGTGCCCCCTCCTGGTGGTCGTCCTGCGCCTCCTGCGTCGCTGGTGGGCGTGGGCGGCGCGTGGGCGTACGTCAGCGAGCTGGGCGTGTGGGGCGTCGTAGGTGTCGCCGGGAAGCCGCGCGAAGACGACGCCACGAGCATCGAGCCCTGCGCGTGCACGTAGGGCGTGTTGAGGTTGTGCAGGTGCGCCAGGCCGCGGTGCGAGAGGCTCAGGCGTGCCGAGGCCTCGCTGAGCGCGTCGTCGACGTCGGCGTAGCTGGGGCGTCCGCTGTTGGACTGCGCGTCCGCCATGCGCAGGTGGTGGTGGAGCCCCACGGCGCGCGGCTGCGCGTCCATGTTGGAGATGCGCTCGGAGATGAGCGCGGCGCGCTGCAGCTCGTCCACGGAGATCGGCGTGGACGGCACGTAGTCCTCCTGCTCGTACGACTCGCGGTCGTCTCCATGTTCGCGGTGGTCCATTTCCGCCGCCGAGAACTGTTGGATGTGTTGGATGTGTTGGTTGTGTTGGAAAAGTGTTGGTGTCGCTCGCCACTGATGGCGGATAAGTTCTCCGGACACTCCGGACTCTCCGGACACGCGATGAGGATGGCGGTGCGGACGAGGCGTCTAATTGAACGTCTTCGTTAGACCGTGAGGCGCAATCCCATGCACGTGCAGGGCAAAATGAGCGAGCTCGTTGGGGTCGTTGGAAGGCCGATGGACTTTAGTCCAAAGACAGCGGAGCGTAACCCAACAGACCGACGATTCTGCGTGGAAACCTGCTTGTTGAGGGTAGGGGTTGCCTCGAAACAAGGGACGACCGGCTGATGGCATCACGGTGTGAGGGGAACATGATGTTTTTACTCCAATCATCATGCATCACGTCATTTAAACCTACCCCCTATTCCAGGAAAGTCAGCGTGAACGGTAGCAAAACATACCTCAAACTACACTATACGTGCGTGATTTAGGCAGTTGGCTACAGCAAAGCTGCTGTCCAACGGCAAAATGAGAAAAGCAAGCGCCACCTGCCCAACTGGCTGATGATCGCCGAGCAGAAGAAGAATCGTATCGGATACGGACTGTGCTGTTTGACAGTGTTGGCCTACGACGTTGCCGGAATGAGGCGAATCGTCGGCATGAAAACAGGAGTCAGGTTGTGATGAAACAATTGGCGACCATGGACTGATGTTGATGCTTCCTAAATGAGCAGAATCAAGATTAACCTACCCTCGATACACACTGCTCTCCCCACGTAATCTAGATTCCGATTGGTGTGGTCCACATAACACGAGATGTTGAAGTGCACACCCAGAGACGAGACAGTCTGTCAACTGACGCATCCCCCGGAAGGATGGTTTAGTGAAGGATGTGATGGTACTCTCCCTGTGTAGCGATGACGGCCGTGCACTCGTTGCACTCGGCTCAACACAGAGCTTTGCGCACGTGCTCCCGGTTCATCTGCGGGATCTATGTCTGCATGGCCCTCGGGGATGGATGTATCGTACCCAATGTCGTAGCTAAACATATCAACCATGGCATCACCACCCGACGACTGGAGAGCTTCTCTCTCTAAGTCGACTGGTTCATTAGCACCGGCTCCTTGATATGCTACTCCTTGCTGAAAGGTCTCGTGCCCACATCTAGCCTCCTCTTTTGCTGCTTGGCCAGCTTCATTGTACGGGACAGGAGCCACGCACGATCGCCCAGCAGTAATCTTCGTCCGTGAGGCTGCAGCGGCCGAAATCCAAAACGGACAGGGTGAGGCTCCAGGCCTAGCCCGTGTTTGAGTAGTTGTCCGTGATCACGCTTTGGATTATGACGAGGTCGTTGAAGATCCTGGGGACGTCGGGTGAGCACACAGTGGAGAGTTCAGGTGAGAGCAGTGCGTCTCCACAAGTTGCTTCTCAGATAATTATCTTCACAATTCTGAGCTGACAGGTTCACCGTGAACCCCTCGTCGTGGAGAAACTCCCCTTCGAAGACTCCATATCCTAGGGGGAAGAATTGAGGCGATCGCAATGCCTACCGCCATCACATAGACCGATGCACTGGGCTCACTGATGGTCTGACCATGTACGATGGATTAGCTGACACCGTGCAACCCGCGTGAGCACCGATGATCGCTTAACGCTATTCACAATATAGCGAAGGCTCCATCAAACTACAAGACATTCGCGTTGCCGAACGTCGCTCAGAACAAGACAAAGCACCAACGTTCATGTCAACAGAGTGAGAAACGACCGAAGATCACGCCACTTGAATGGGGATGTCGATGTGCCTCACTAGCGTGCACTGCTCATTCCACATTGACCACTTCTGCTTTCGCGGCAATCACTGGTGGTGCGTTTGTTCTTCAATGAAGTTGCCAATGGAGCATGAATGTTCATGAATGTTTGATTGAGTTTCTATTGAAGTCGATTGGGTAAGTTACGTCGCCTTCTACACCTTGAACGCGTCCATACTGATCTACTCCCACTGGTGTGGGTCGCTTATGGTTCGGCCTGACGCAGCACCTTCTTGATGATCTCTGTGCTCTCCTCCATCTGTGCATCCGTCATGCAGAGTGGTGGCGCGAGACGGATGATGTTGCCGTGCGTTGGCTTGGCCAGAAGGCCGTGGTCACGCAGATTCAGACAGATCTGCCACGCGTTGGCCTGCCCTTCGCGCTCGTTGATCTCAATAGCATTCAGCAATCCACGGCCACGCACCGTCTTCACAACCGTCGACTCCATCCTGCAATCCACCCACAACATATCAGCCGTCAGTTCGTCCTCCCGTCACTTCCATGCGATCAGAAAGCAATACGTACGATCGGATCTCGTCGCGGAACTTGTTGCCGAGCTTGAAAGCGTTCTCAGCCATGTTCTCCTCGACCAGCACGTTCATCGCGGCCATCGCGACCTTGCAACCCAGTGGGTTACCGCCGTACGTCGAGCCGTGCTGGCCAGGCTTGATCGTCAGCATGACCTCGTGGCTCGAGAGCACCGCCGAGACCGGGTACATACCACCGGACAGCGCCTTGCCCAGGATCAGAATGTCAGGCTTGACATTCTCATAGTCGCACGCCAGCATCTTGCCCGTACGCGCGAGACCAGTCTGGACTTCATCCGCGATCCACAGGATGTTGTGCTTGGTGCACAGCTCACGCACGCGCTTGAGGTAGCCATCGTCCGGCACCACGACACCGGCCTCGCCCTGGATTGGCTCGACCATGAACGCTGCGATGCGGTCACCCTCACGCTCAAAGAGCGCCTGCAGAGCGTCCGCATCGTTGTATGGCACGCTCTCAAAGCCTGGCATGAACGGACCGAAGCCTCCGTAGGCGTCCTTATCGCTCGACGACGAGATAGCACTCATGGTACGGCCCCAGAAGTTGTTCTTCGCGAACACGACCTTGGCCTGGTTCTCCGGTACGCCCTTGACGTCGTAGGCCCAGCGACGCGCGAGCTTCACGGCCGTCTCGCCACCTTCCACGCCCGTGTTCATTGGAAGGATCTGTTCGTATTGCCACACAATAATATAATCGTAAGCACCATGCAATACAAGATAGATCGATGGACGAACCCATCCAATCAACGTACGCGCTCGTAGCCCAGCAGCGAGGTCATGAACTCCTCGTACTCGCCAAGCACATCGTTGTAGAAGGCGCGCGACGTGAGCGCCAGCTTGGACGCCTGGTCCACAAGCGCCGCGAGGATCTTCGGGTGGCAGTGGCCCTGGTTCACGGCCGAGTAGGCGCTGAGAAAGTCAAAGTACTCCTTGCCCTCGACGTCCCAGACCTTGCAGCCCTTGCCTTCCTTGAGCACCACAGGCAGCGGGTGGTAGTTGTGCGCGCCGAACTTGTCCTCGCGGTCGATGAACTGCGGTCGATCCCAAAACGAATAACTTAATAAGTGAGCCCAAAAGATAATATAGACGCGACTGCACGCTGCGCGAGGCCGGCAGTGAACCCACCTGCTGCGACGTCCATGCCGAGCGGATCTGCTGCGACGAGGCACGGCGAGTGCGCGCGGCCATAGATGGGGAAACACGGCGCACGATGGCGTGGATGTTCATGGTTCGTGGGTTTCGGATGTGGTCGGAGGAGCGCTAATGGGCGAATGCGGCCTGTGAGGGGGGGGGGGGGGGG
>JAADVE010000482.1:0-18065 GCA_023334595.1 Pythium utonaiense
CCGGACTACTACCCGCAGCTGATCGTTGAGGACATGGGACTGGATCTCATGCGCGAGGTGGCGTACTTCAAGGAGCGCGTGTTCACGCTCAAGGGAGACATCACGTACATCAAGATGAAGGAGCGCAGCAGCCGCAACGGTACGCAACGCTCTAAGTTGCTCACGTGTTTGCAGTTGTATGTTGCTGACCTAGTGGTTTCTGTGTGGATTCAGCCGCCGAGAGTGCGAACGGCCGCGTCAAGTGGCTCTCGCTTCTCACCAACGTCGTGCTCATTGGCATCGCGCTCGCGCAGGTGCTATACATTCGAACGATGCTTGAGAACAGCTACTAGGCCCGCAACAAGCCCAGTGAACGAGTAGCTGCCCGCGCACTCAGCCAGACAAATGAACTCCGCTTGTCAATGGCATAACAGACTTAGATGAGGACTCAACAGCCATCGAATGAATGATGAAGGTTATCCAAGCACGTTGCTAGCTATCTGTCTCTTCAGCGATCAGAACTCAACGGACTGGTCGAGGCCCCAGAACTCGAGCGTCTTCTCCACCGACTCGCGTTCCTTGAGCGTAACGAACTTGAATGAGCCATCGGCGTTCTTGCGGTACGCAACGAAGGCTGCGGCCTGGCGACTGTTGAACTTAGAGAACATGGAGACTGTGTAGCCACCCGTGTCATGGATCACCACGAAGTCGCCACTCGTTGCCTGTGGCGCGAAGATCTGCTTAGCGAGGAAATCACCGGAGAAGCACAGAGGACCAGCGACATCCTGGCGTGTGTACGGCACACTCGCAGGCTTCTCACGGCCATCACTGCCCAGGACCGAGATGACGTGCGACCAGAGCTTAGGCACGTATGCCACGCGAGGAAACTGGTCAGCACCGACGTGGATCACCGCGATGTTCTGGCCCGACCAGTTCTTGACGGCCTCGACCTTGGACACAGTGATGCCTGGCTTCACGAAGATGGCACGGCCAAACTCGGTGATGATGGAGGTGAAGCCACTGGTGAAGAGCTGCGGGACCTGCTTGCGTAGCGCCTGCGCGTACTCGTGGAAGTCATAGGCTTCCTTGTCTCCGCCGTCGTACACAGTAGGCACACCGCCGCCAATATCCACGGCCTTGATCTGCTGGAAGCCCGCGCGGCGGTTCACTTCCGTCGCGAACTCCACGGCACGTTGGGCACCAGCGACGAGCAGGTCGATGGGGCAGCCCTGCGAACCCACGTGGACATGGACGCCCTGTAGCCACGGGTTGGCTGCGTAGAGGTTGTAGAGACGCTCCGTGGTCGCGGTGGTCCACGGCAAACCGAACTTGCTGGTGACGGTGGCCGTGCTGGTGGCGTCGATGGAGCCACCGCCCACGACTGGGTTGATGCGAAAGCCAATCTGCGCCGCGTGCTTGGCCTCGGAATAGCCGCCGATCTGCTCAAACACGCGGTTCACCTTGGCGACTTCGTCCTCATTGTCGAGGTTCACAAACACGCCATCCTCGATCATCTCCTTCAGCTCATTGTGAGTCTTGCAGGGTGAGTCGTATACCACGCGGCGTGGTGCAAAGCCCAGCGACAGCGCGTGCTTGGCCTCAGCAAACGACGCGCACTCGGCGCCAAGGCCCAGGCGCTGGGCCTCGCGTAGCACGCCACGGATGGGGTTCGACTTGACGGCGAGCGCGTGGTTGAACGCTGGCTCTGGAAACGCCGCCTTAAGGTTCGCGAGACGGGCCGTGTACGCGTCCCAGTTGAACAGATTCACGATAGGGCTATCGTCGTGGACGATGCGCTGCGCCACAGCAGCCGCCACGACGTCTGTGACCACTTGGGTGCGCGCGGCGTGGAGCTGCTGCTCGACAGCGTCGCTGCGCTTGAGGTATCCAGGCGCCACGTACTCAGCAGACGCTGGCGCGGGCTTGGCGTGCTGGGCGTGCAGCGTCTGCAGCACCGTGGCGATGGAGAAGCCGAGCGTCGACGCGTCCAGCGAGTAGTCGGTCGCGATCTACGGGGAGAAAGGACACAGCGGCGTCAGGATGAGAAAGGCCGATGGAGACGAGAGCTCCATGAGGGAGTGGGTACACACCTGGGCTACGACGGTGGAGGCGTCGCCGCCGTCATACTGCGCGATGTACTTGGGCCAGTCGACCGCGGAGAGCGCGTTCGCGGAGGCCATGGTCGCGTCGGAGGGTGCGTGGTGGTGTGCGGAGCTGACTGCGCGAGCAGCTCCGGGTTTCGGGACTTCAACGACTGTACCGACCTGAATAGAGCGCCCTCCGCGTAACCACGTTGCCAACCGGACACTCGTGATTGGCTGTCACTAAGTGCGGATCCGCAGCTGGAGATGCTCTCCTTAAGTACGCATCGACGCACTTTCAGCCAATCAGCGAGCACTATTCGATTCGCAGCTTCAAGGTCCAAGGATCCACTGAGAAGCATCATGGCGTTGCGTGGGAATGGAGAGGCCGTGGATGGCGTCTTCGCGCCCGTTTCTCTCTCGCTACAGGACACCTCAGAGTACGCAGTCGATACCACTGCAATCTCCAACTCCAGCGCTACCGACAGTGTGTCTCCCGCTCTCAGACGACGCATCGCCCGCATGCTACGAGCGTTTGATGCCTCCTATCCCACGTCCTCGCTCGGCCCTCCCGCTGCCTCCGTCCGCGTCGCCGTCGCTCCTGGCCGTGTCAACTTGATAGGCGAACACATCGACTACGAGGGCTACAGCGTGCTGCCCATGGCCATCGACCAGAGCGTCGCCGTCGCCTTCCGCTCGCCGTCGGTCATCGCACCGGTCAATCGCGGCGTCGCGATCTTCGCCGGCAACGCGGACCCGCACTTCGCCTTCACGTCCGTCACGCACGTGTCGAGCGTCGGCAGCCGCGAGGGTGCTGCTCTCTTCCAGGCGCTCACGCAGACGCTCGTGGCGCCGTCCGCCGCGTGGATGAAGTACGTCTTGTGCGGCTACATGGCCGTCGTCGAGTGGAACGCGGCGCTGCTTTCCCAGCCACTGGCCGTGGATATGCTCGTGGAAGGCACCATTCCACCAGCATGTGGGCTCTCCAGCTCCAGCGCCTTGGTTGTCGCATCCGCCATGGCGTTTGCCAGTGTGTTGTGTGCGAATGCGGGGATCGCGATGCCCAGCCGAACGGAACTAGCGGAGCAGTGTCGACTGGCGGAGCAGTACATCGGTACAGTGGGCGGCGGTATGGACCAGGCGGTGAGTTGTCTTGCGCAGCGCCACGCGGCGTTGCACGTGACGTTCGAGCCACAGCTGAGCGTGGAGATCGCGACATTTCCGGCGGATGTGCAGTCGGGACAAGCCGTGTTCATGGTGGTCAACTCAGGCGTGCAGGCCCACAAGGCACAGGACGCGACGGCGCGATTCAACAAGCGAGTAATTGAGTGCGCACTGGCGACAAAGCTCCTGGCCAAGCGGCTAGAGCTGCCTGCGTGGGAGACGATGACGCGGTTGCGAGAGCTGCATCAGGCGCTGGAGCTCAAGCGTGGCGTTCAAACGATTGCGTTCGCCGAACTCTTGCGTGAAATCGCCACGCATCTGGTCCAGGAAGTGTTTGAATTAGCGCAGTTGACGCAGGAGTTAAGTGGGATCGAGCCCCTGACCTCGCTGTTTGAAGGCTCACGACTAGAGAACGCCGCCAAGGTGAGTTGTGAAGCGAAAATGAGGATGTGGACTGGGAACTTGGTCTCTAATACGGTCACTTTCGCAGCTAGTGCTGGCCCACGAGACTCTTTTCAACCTGGCACAACGCGCGCGCCACGTGTGGGGTGAAGCCGAGCGCGTTGCCGCGTTTAGAGATCTGTTGATAAGCGTGACGAACGCCAGCAGCGAGCAGCTACAGCACCTCGGACTGCTCATGCACCAGAGCCACGCGAGTTGTCGGGATCTGTACCAATGCAGCTGTCCTGAGCTAGACTTGATCGTCGATATCGCGGAGAAGGCTGGAGCCTATGGTGCAAGGCTGACGGGCGCCGGCTGGGGAGGTTGTGTTGTGCTGCTGGTGCCTGTCGATCTCGTGGATTCGCTGAAGAAGCAGCTGAACAGTGACGTGTTCAATGGCTACGCTCCTGAAGATACCGTGTTTATCGCCCATCCTTCTGAAGGTGCGCAACTGTACGAATGTGAGCCGTAGTCACTAGTCCAGCAGCTCCCGAAGCCGCCCCAGGTACACTTCGTTGGACTGGATCTCAAGCTCGAGCAGCGCCAGCTACAGATGCATATCAAGAGACAAAACAGTGAGTTTCTGGTTCTCGACTTTGCACGCAGGTGGACTCCAAACCTCAGCTTTGCGCTTGGCGACGTCTTCTTTCTTCATGACTCGCTGCAGCATGATGAATTCACGCGTCTGAGCATCAAATGTGCGTCGCTTCTCGTTGATCTCCTGCTCATACAACGCGATCTCTTCACTCAGCTTGTGGTTGTCTTCAAACCGCTCCAGTTCCAGCACGCGGTGATAGTGGAAATCGTCGCGCTGTTCGTTCACAGCCGTGGTCAGCTATGCTATGATCTAGGGTCGAGGCCATTGATACCTCCACGTACCCACAGTTTCTCGAATGCGCGCTTGATAATCGGTCGCGTCTCGACCCAGCACGGAGCCACAAGGGCCTTTGCGTCACAGGGCACCACGCCAATCTCCACGGCGCTCTGGCCAGAACACATTATTACGTGAGCCACTTCGCGTGCAGCAATGGTGCCATCTTTTCACTCACCTTCGGTCGCAAAAAGAGCACTCGTTGGTCGATGAGCTCCATGAACTTGGCTTCGCCGTGCGTGCGCTGGTTAAACGGCAGCAGCGCCTCTACCACGTGCGCGCAGTTGATAGGCTTGTCGTTCTTCTTCAGCAAGAGGGCCTGAGGTGATGCGAGGATCTGCGCGTTGTCGCCGATTTGCGTGACGACCTCGAGGCATTTCCACGCCTGCAGCGCGCTGATGCGCCGCTCCCGCCGCTCGTCGTTGAGGGGGGCAGTCCCTGCCTCGTACTCTTCTTGAATAGCCAGTGACTGAAGCAAGTGATTTGCAGCCTCCTTCTCCAGCTCCTCACACACTGACTGGACGAGCACCATTCGCTCCTCTGGACTCTCCATCTTCCCCAGACCACGCGCCTCTAGCCCTTGACAGACTCGTTCCAGATCACTCCACCAGTTTCCGAATGTCTCGACGAGAAGCTCCATCTCCGTGGGAAGCTTCGCTTCGAAGCCGTACTCTTCCTCTCGTTCCTCGTTCGAGTTCTGGTCTTCTAAACCCTCGAGCTCCAACGCGTACAGCTGACTGAGCGTGCGCAGCTTTTCCTGAGCCGAACTCGAGTCGGATGCGTTCGTGGCGATGCGCAGAAGGATCGCAACGAAGTCGGCGTCGCGCACTTTGTATCGTCGTTGCCACTCTCGGATCGTCGTCGGCGTCACGGGTTGTGCAGTCGGCAGCACGACGTGTGCGAGCCCCGAGCTCGTGATGTCATGCACCCACTGCAACCAAACCGCCGTGGTGACGTCGTCCCACGCGTCAAAGTCTCGCAGGAAGAACACGAGTGTGGGTACCTGAGCAGCATCGATACCTGCTTCGCCGTCACTGAGAGTAGATGGCTCCGCCTCGGTCTCGGTCTCATCGTCCTGGTCGAGGGCAGAAGCCTGAACTGCCACCCGTAACGCGTCCAGGCGCAGCTGAAGGGCACTACGCGTTGGATCCAGCAGTGCAGTAGGTACATCACCGTGCAGCTTGCTCTTGATCGCCGCCCACCGTTGCGAGACCACGCGAACCAGTGCGTCTCCAGAGGAGGACGGAGCCAGGATCGACTCCAGCGTGGCCTCCGTCGGCACTGTCGACGAGCCTACACGCACCCAATACGGTCAACACGATCTTTAGGTCAGTACGCACGCGCTTGCTGGTGGTAGAGAGCGGGTAACGTACCAATAACCGTGTCGTCTGCCCCCAGCACGCTGCAACAAACGGGATGTCAGTGAGTCTCTTCACACGAATACTCCCATGCTCTTATGAGCCGCTGCAAGCCACTCACGACTGCGTGACCACCGCGGGATTGTCTGCGGGCGACAGCGCCAGCAGATACGGGAACTTGGGCTGCTCGCGCTGCAGCCATGCCACCTCCTGCTGTTGTTGTTGCTGCTGCTGCTCCTGCGTTGGGACCACCACGCCTTCGCGCAGGCGGCGCCGCCTTTCTCGCAGGTTGTGGGTCGCATATTCCACGCGGCGCGACGCGTCATACTTCTCAGACGTCTCGCCGACAGCTACGCAGGCGCCCGTCGCCAGCAGCAGCGACTGTGCTGCACGTGCAGCCATCGACGCCACGGAGCGGCCCATGGTGGTGGCTTGGTGATGAGGATTCGCGTGGACTTTCTACCAAGAACGAGATCCTATCTACCTCCAATCACACTAAATCAATACACGAACCGAACCGAGATCGATTTGAATAGTGGCCCCTGCCCATACTGCCAGCCAGTCATTTGGCTGGCAGCAGTCGTCCAGTCAAAGTCTCACGTTGCAGCCTTTCGCCCTTGGTGCTCCTCCATTGTTGCTCCTCACTGTGCAATCGGCTGCGTCAGCTCACAGGACTGTACAACGAAGTAGTGTAGTGTCGTGGTGTCTCCCCTATGTCTTCCTCAATGCGCTTGTGTGTGATGTCTTCATGCTGCCTTCGGGCAGAGTGAATTCCTCGTTTCTGAGAACCGCTGTACAAGCGGCTTCACTGAGACCAACAAAAGATTGAATCTTGACTGATGCAATGCGCTCCTCAATCCCCCATTTCTCCATGCCATTCGTAGCAAGTAGCTCTAGATATTGTCCCCGTAAGAGGGAGTGGAGCAAGTCACAGTGACTTCGGTCCGATGCATCCTCTCTCAACATGATCGATGTTGTCGTTAGTATGGATCCCTGAAGAAGTAGCCAGTATGCTTTACAACGGGATTGCGGTACACACACGAAGTCACGGCTGATATTGTCAATGCTGCCACTGTTACTACTGTCATGCTACTCACTGTCTACTGCTATCACACGTACATGGCCTTCTCGTGGCCGTTCTTGGTCGGGAACTTCTTCCGCTTGGGCACTTTGATGGGCTGCGTGCGAGCGAGCTCGTCATACTCGACGTCCAGTGCGCGCAGATCCTCGCTCCTCTGCTTCCCCCTCCTGTCCTTGTCATTCCTGTCCTTCTCCAGAGTCGACTGGACGGCCTGGACGTCGCCCGAGGCGTCCACGATCGAGTCACCACTGCGCGCACTGTCGAACGTGAAGCCACGGTTGCGTTCGCCGTCGAAATCGTCCAGATCCGACATATTCGGCGCCTTCATCTCAATGAACGTGTTGTTATCGCCGTCCTCGAGCATCGCGTCCATGGGAAGCTCTACGATCGGCGACATGCCGTCGTGGACAATCGTCGCGACTGTCGATGAGTCAGAGGACATGATGTCCGGGTCGTACTCATGCAGCGAAGGGAGTGCACTTTCTCGTGAGAAGCCACGGCGACGAGAGGATCCGCGCTGGAATGTGCTGCTGGAGCTTGTCGTGCTTCGGCCTGGCGAACCCAGCATCGCAAACTTGTTGGTCGGGTCGTCGTCCGACATGTCGCTCACACCTCGAGGCCCACCACTGCGGAAGAAGAAGCCGCGAGAGCTGCTGGCAAAGCCTCTGGAGCTGCCCAGGCCTCGCGAACTTCCCAACCCGCGCGAACTGCTCATGTGAGAAGAGGAGGTCTGACGACTGGCCCCTCCACGGAAGAAGTTGGTGATACGCATGCCGAACGTCGACCGGCCACTACGTTCTGTGTTTCGTGAGAAGAGACTGCTGGGCTCCGAGCCACTGTCCACAGACTCGCCCAGCATCGCAGACTTGCCGCTGCCCATCCCTTCCAAGATCAGCGTGAGCTGTGAAGCGGCCTGAGGCGCTGTCGGGCGATTCGAAGGATGCTGCGACCAGCACTGGAGAATGAGGTTAATGAACGCGTCCGGACAGCCCACGGAAGGCCGCATCTGCGGTCGCTGCTCCGCCACCACACGCTCGCGAACCTCAAAGTCGAACCGCACGTCGCTGAACGGGATCTCGCCGTCGGTGAGGATCTCCCAGAGCACCATACCGAACGAGTACATGTCAGTGGCTCTGGAGTAGCGGCAGTTGGTCGGGTCCCGCAGCACCTCGGGGGCGTTCCATCGCCAGGTGCCCGCAAAAGACGTACTCTCGTTCAGTGTCGCGGCCGTCATGATGTTCGGATCGAACTCGCTCACCCCCGACTCCATCCCGCGCGAAGATATGCCGTCACCGTGGTTGTTTTCGCGCCCACGGACGAAATTCGAGACCTTGGAGATACCAAAGTCCGCCAGCTTGGCTTGCCATGTATCTGTGACGAGAATGTTCGAGGCCTTCAGGTCACGGTGGATGTACGTCGGGTTTCGCGCGTGGAGGTACGTGAGTCCTTTGGCAATATGGACAGCCAGGGACACCTTGCGCTTCCAGGCGAGCGGGAACTCGGTCTTGAGCACGTCTTTCAAGCTGCCGCGTTGGCAAAACTCAGTGAGAATACCGAGCTTGCCTTCATAGTGGCCTGCTCGAATGAACAGCGTGATGTTCGGATGGCGCAGTCGCGCACAGATCGATGCTTCTTCCAAAAAGGCTTGCTCCGAGTTCTGGATGATTGTCTGGTAGAGATCATTGTTGTCGCCAGCGTTGGGCAGCTTGATGAGCTTCATGGCAACGTCGATACCGAGCCACCGGGCTTTGTACACGGCCCCAGCCGCGCCTTCGGCAAGGAAAACCATGTCGCTGAGACCGTCGAGTTCTTCTAGGGCCACGTTGTCGGGATCCATCACGTGCACGAGCTCCTCTGTCATCGACGTGTGGGTCGTGCCCCCCGTGCGGGATCGGGATCGCTTGTCTTGCAGCAGCTCACGCGTCGCTGGCGAGCCATAGTTGTACGCGTTCAAGGCGGGAATGAGGAAGACGATGAGATATGCCAACTCGGATATCGCGAAAGGAATCAAAGGCTGGCCGATCCAAGTCGGCACCGCAAACAGGAGCTGCAGTGCCGTGACAAAGAGCAAGTACTTGATCAGAGGCTCTTCTTGGATCTCACTCGGCTTGAAGATGCGTGGAAAAGCGCCCCATTTGCGGATGTACAGTACAGCGGCGATACTGAGCACGACAACGAATGACAAGCCCAGGATGCCGCCCAGCACCAACCGCAGCACGAGCCAGTGCTCCTCCGCGCGATCCTTCTGCAATGCGCGCGTCCAGAGTGCACCGTAGACCCCGGCGACCATCCACGTGAACTGCCAGTTGACGCGCACGAAAAACTGCGGGCTGCCGTCTCGCAGCGCGAAGCACGCGAGCACTGGCGGCCACAGCAGCGTCGCGACAAACGCGAGCTGGAAGACCGAGTCGAGCACGACGCCTCCGAGCGAGTGCGTGAGATGCACGTTGCCTCCTTCTCCCACCAGCGCGATGTGGTGGACGAGGCCGATGGCCGCGAACACGGCGTCAGAGAACACGACGCTGAGGAAGAGACCGTGGCGGGCGTTCACGGGATTCCGTCGGTGGTTGCGAGCGAGCGCCGGCAGCACGAGCGCAGTCGCGACGAGCGACACGAACAGCGCCGCGAGCTGCAGCACGTCGGACACGTCGACGTGGTCATGGCTGCGCGCCATACTGGGGCGCGTTCCGTCGGTCGCGGCGATGCCGAAAGTGACACAGTAGTGCACCGGCTTCTTCGGTTCGCCATGCTGCAATCTGTCTGGCCACATGGAGAGGCGTGGGGTGCACATATTCTCAGACAGGATCTGATGGGATCAGGCGAGGAGCTACGTTCCACATCGGGAAGTATCAGATGTAGAGCGTACCCACATACGAATCTGGAACGATGTGGCCGTTGAAGAGATACGCACGGCGCGGAATCGTGCGGACTTCGGCAATTGACGCAATGATGCGAGTGGCCGTCGCCAGCGTCGCGGCGCGTGGACGCCGACTGCATGCCCATGCGGCGCAGACGCCGCGCGTGCTAGTGGTGGGCGGCGGGCCCGTGGGACTGGCCATGGGCTATCTGCTGGACCGCGTCTACGGCGTGAAGACGCGCATCGTGGAGCGCCAGGCGCAGCCCACAACGCATCCACAAGCCCACTTCCTGAACCTGCGCACCATGGAGGTGCTGCACTCCACCATGCCCAGCTTCCACAGCCAGTTGCTGGACCACGCAGCACCCAGCGATCTCGTAGGTTGGATGGCTAGTTGGTGGCGACTGATCCCGTGACTGACGGAAGGTGTCGTGGGATGTGGTGGCAGTGGCGAGACTACATTTACACGACGGGCATTGGCAGGTCGCGTGAATTTGCTCGCATCGACCAGTTCGGAGCCAGTGGGTACTTTGTTCATCCTGCTACTGCTGTTACCGGTCCCTCTAACTCTCATTCGTGTTGGTGACAGGTATCCCGCGTCCATTGCAGTCCAAACAACAGCTCCTGGATGCGCTGGGTTCTATCTCGCCTACCCAGTTCCTGCACTTCCCCCAAAACCGCTTTGAGACTATGCTCTGTTCGTTTGTGGAGGCGTCTGGACTCCACGTGGAGCGAGAGGTGGAGCTGGTGAACTTGCAGACGCCAAGCGGCAGTGACCGTCCGCAGGTGCGGCTCCGCAACCTGCGGACGCAGCAAGAGGAGGACGCAAGCTTCGACTTCGTGATCGGGGCGGACGGTGCTCACTCGCTCGTGAGACGACTCAGTGGTATCGAAATGGCTGGTGCACGCAACCTCCAGAGCATCGTGAACGTGCATTTCACCAGCAAGACGCTGTCCAAGGCCGCGACGGAACACCCAGGAATGCTCTACTTCGTGGTATGCTGTCTGCATCGTTTTCACAATCTCTCGCTGTACCTCTAACGAAACCCACTCTATCCTGCAGTTTAACGAGAACGTGATTGGTGTTCTCATCGCCCACGACCTCAGCAACGGCGAGTGGGTCTTCCAGATCCCATTCTTCCCGCCTCAAGAGTCGATCGCACAGGACTTTTCCATCGCCCAGTGCCAGGAGATCGTCAAGCACCTGCTCGCAGAGAGTGCCGGTGCTATCCCTGACGATGACATATCTATCCTGTCGGTCGGCGAGTGGCAGATGAGCGCGCGTGTGGCCAAGCAGTATGATACCAACCACCGTGTGTTCCTCGTGGGCGACGCTGCCCACCAGTTCCCTCCAGCGGGCGGCTTCGGCATGAACACCGGTGTTCAGGACGCCCACAATCTTGCGTGGAAGCTCGCATGGACTATCCAGCAACGCATGGATTCGCTTCCTGTGGATGCTAAGACTCTGCTTCGATCTTACGAAAAAGAACGCCAGCTCATTGCCAAGCTCAACACGCAGCTCAGTCTACGCAACGTCGAGCGTACGATGAAGATCCCTAGCGCACTCAACGTCTCGCACAATAACGCCAAGATCCTGGCTACGGTCGTGAACTCTGCACCAGTCAAGTATCTGCCGTTATCTCTGCAGCGTGAAGCCATCCAGAGAATTATGACACTGGGCAAGAAGCCCCTGGCGTTGCTGGACAACGCTGCCAGCTCTCTAGGAGAGCGCATGCGTCGCCATGTGCGCGAGATCACCGCTAAGCGTGCGAGTCTCGGCATGCTCTTCTACCACTTCGACGTCGGCTTCTCCTACGACTTGGAGAAATGGGGGCAGCAGGCGAAGCAGCTCATGCAGGACGAGCCTCTCAACCACTCGGCAACGTTCTCAACTCAGGAAGAGCTCTCCACCGACAGCATCTACAGGCAGAAGTTTGAGGCCGGAGTCCGTTTCCCCCACATGTGGGCAGTTGACCAGGCGTCAAACACCCGCGTTTCCACGACAACGCTCGCTGATCTTGTGCGAGGACGCGTTGGCGACCACTCTGTGAGGTTTGTGCTTGTTGTTGACCAGAAGCAGTGGACATCCGAGCTGCTTGGTGATGTTGACGACGCTGTGTGGCGTGACGTCTCCATCGTGTTCCTCACGGACGGACCCTCAACACCGCCGTCGACTCTTCCCGAGGGCAGTGTGGCATTGCAGCTCGACTCCCAGTCGTCTGCCCTGTGGTCGCAGTTCACGCGTGACCAATCTGCAGCATTCGTGCGTCCTGACGGCCACATTGCCGCGCTCTGGCGCCGTGGAGGTGGGCCTGTGGACTCCACAACCCTCAAGACGGCCTTCGAGAATGCTGTAGCTCGATAGACAGGCAGAGCAGTGTTGATTTGTCATAGAGGTGTTTCATTACCGGCATAGCCCAATACTTCATGGGATCTGTCCGTGGCTTGGCTACATATTGTACGATTGTTTAGAGCCGGCGCGGTCCTCACGACGACGAGTCGATTGCTACTGCTACTCGAGGCGTGACAGTGGATCCGGTCTTTGCTCCCAGGAACGGCTCGAGCTCGACGTTCACTTCGCTATTCTTCTTCTCGACGTTACCATTGACGACCTTGCTCGAAACAGCGCTCGAGCCTGCGAGCTTCTTCGTGTAAAACCGCAGCAGTGACGCGGACCGTGGGATTTCCTTGCGAGGCTCTCCTTCCTCGTCCTGCTTGGGCGGGTAGAGCGTGTACATGATCGTCGCTGTCGCGACCATAGCGATGGCTACGATACCACGTACACCAAAGGGTTTTCCATTATACTGCTTCTCCAGCAGTGCTGTGATGATCATACCGACGACGACGGCGAAACTCTTCTCCACGTTGCCGCAGTACTTGATGACAAAGCCCACGACAACACCGCCGCACGCCTGACAGAACAACGCGAAGAACGTGCCGAACGTCCAGCCCTGCCAAAGACTAGCGACTTCGTCCGCGGCGGCGGCGGCTGCGGTGAGCCCCGGCGCGTGGGACAGCGTGGAGGCGGCCTGAGGTTTGGTGAAGAAGCCGTTATCCGAGGTCGTGAGCGTCCAGAGCAGGATCGTGAGCTCGCCGAGAATGCTCAGCTCCACGGTCACGACGTAGGCGTTGCGTTTCTGCGACTGCAGCGCGCGTTGGATGATAGTGCCGGCAAGCGCCGAGAGGATAGCGGCGATCAGCGCCTGGTACGCGCCCGTGAAGAACGCTGCGTCACTGGCGGCCGAGTCGCTCGAGTGCTTGGCCACGTCGTTGGTCTTGCCCGTGGTCATGAGCACGGCGGCAGCGCAGAGAATCGTGAGCGCGACGATTTGCTGCTTGGACTGGTAGCGCCGCAGCATGAGGTACACAAGCAGCGCCGTCCAGATGATCTTGGTCTGGTTGAGGATGTTGAAGGTCACGCCGTCCAGCACCACCACGGCCGCCTGGTTCAGGTAGTTCTGCAGCACGTAGATCAGCGCCGGCGCCGCCGTGGTCTGCAGCGCCACGTGGAAGCTCCAGTTCTTGAGCTGCGGCGCCCACTCGCCCGTGAGCAGCAGCGGCAGCAGGCCCATGACCAGCTTCATGGCCTCGATCACACCCACGCGCAGCCCCACGTGCTGCGCCTCGCGCGCGTACCAGCCCATGAGCAGCGGCTGGAAGCCGATCTGCACGGACAGCAGCGTCAGCAGCGACAGCTTGGTGAGCACCAGCGGCGTGAAGAAGCGCCGCGCCGACGCGACCACGTCCGTCCACGTCATGCTCTTACGCCCCGTGGTCAGAGGCGGCGACATCGCGCGCGGTTCCGTCGGTAGGAATACTGGGGAGGGAGAGAGTGAGAAAGGCGGGGACCCGAGTGAGCGGAAGGCGCTTTTGTTGGCGCGCGGGTGTTGGATTTTGTTGGCGACGACGCCAACGTTTCCAGCGTCCACGCCGTGGGTGCTGCTGTATTATGTGGGCAGTGATGCCCAGCCAGCGTAGCGCCACCTGGTCGTGCGTGCGTGCGGGAAACGCCGCACCCATGGCGAAAATGGTCAGCGTCTGAGCATTAAAACCGTGTCAAAAAGTGAGTCGCACTGGCCACATTGGCAGAGAGTCTCCAGACTGGCTATCCCAAACAGGGAGATCTGAGTCAGAGTCTGAGAAACTCCTTTTAGCCATGTCTCGTCGATGTTCACCCTGTTATGACCAGCTAAAACCTCCCTGGACTGGATCCAAGTGGCTGAATTCCACGAAATTTCGTCCGTCCCATCAAGAAGACTCTTGGCAGAGGTCATGATTCTGGGTGCCAGTATGCGATTCCTTTGGAAGGCTACGCAGTAGCGACAGAGAATACCAGTACATGCAGGCAGTGTCGAGACGTCTGCAGTGGTCTGGTCTTGGATGCGTCGGCGACAAGAGCACAACAGATATAGGCAACGCGGCCGCATCTTCAGCCGAAAAATAGATGGAGATCAACGGTATCAGCATCCACAATCTAGTGCGTCGATGGTCGTCAGGAAATATGAACATTATTTGATACGGTACTTATGGTTAACGGCACTACACACTCTGGACCGACCCAGCTACCTCCCGTCGTGGACTCAGTTCTACCTCTTGAAGCTCCAGCACGACGTCCGGTGCACCGCTAGCTTCAGCAGCACGATCCTGCTCTTCCCGATGGGTATTATGTGGAGTATCATGAGCCTCTGAGCGGACGACAGGGTCTTCTGAAGCCGCATCTAGAGTCTGACTCGTCGTCGTAGGCACAGGCTCCTCAGCGTGGTCGATCTCCAGCAGCTCCTGGTCGTGCGCAGTTTCACGCGGCGCTGAGTCGCCAATGACCCGTGCCGCCGAGGGTGACGCTGCGAGCATGTGATGCCGGTTGCTGTTCATGACCTTGTACGGCCGTCCGCACATGCGGTCCCAGATGAGCGCGATCCACATCACGCCCGTGAAGATGCAGAACATTGTGAAACGCGCCGAGACGAACTGCTCGACCTCTTCGCTGCTCAGACACTCGCAGCGTTCAGAGAAGATCGTCGTCATACACTCGTTGCGAAACTGGCAGCAGCACGGCTGGAACGTCGTGATGAGATCTCCGCAGTACACGCCCTCATTCTCGTTGTCTACTGCCTTCGAGCAGTTGCCCGTGCCGCGACACATTGCGCAGCCCTGGGGGATCGCAGTCGGAAACGGATGCGGGTGGCGACTCGCGAACTGCTGGCCGATCTGCAGCTCCGCGCTCGCGCCATGGCTTCCCATAGACGCCACGACGAAGAGCATCGCCAGCGCGGTAGCTAGTACACGCTTCCAGCTCATTCTGCTGAGAGGCTGTGGCGCGTGGAGTGCTAGGTGGCGAGGAGAAGTTGCGGCGTCGTCCCCTGCCGCATGCACCAACTCGACGGTGGTGATTATGGGCTGATGAGCAGATGTCCCAAGGACAATCGAACAGCTTCCCTAAAACAGCGCTGTATTAGGAGCGCTCTACGTGCACAACATAATTGCTGGTCAAATAGAAAGGCAACACGCTACAGGAGATGGAGAGGAAAAACATGGACTGTATTTAGGAGATGTTCTCAGGCTTGAACACATTGAAGCCGTCGCCAGCCGTGCTCATGATGACACCTGGGCACTGAGGGTGGAAGTGGAGCTCCTTGATATCGGTCTGGCCCTGGTGGATGAACAGAAGCTGCGGTGGCAGGTCCACCTTCGGGTTCTCGCTGTCCTCCTCGGCGGCAGCAGCGGCCTCTGGATCCTCTTCGACGGACATATCCCAGACGGAAATCTGGTTGTCGGCTCCAGCGACGGCAAGCACCGACTCGTCAGTTGGGTGCCATTCGATCGACGTGATTGGCGCCGTGTGGTAGCGGAAGTGCGCGACAACTTCGTTGCTCTTCTTGCCAAAGTTACGCAGATCCCAGATCTTGAACGAGCCGTCGTCCGAGCCGGAAGCCAAGAGATACGCAACGTTGCGGTTCCAGGAGATCACGTTCACGTCGTCGTCGTGGGCAAGCACATCGAGAACGCTGCGGTTCTGGTTGTTTTGTCGGGTGTCCCAAATGCGGATCGTCTTGTCCGACGAGCACGACGCGAAAACGGTAGCCTCGGTAGGCGACCACTGGATGTCCTCCACAGAGCTGGTGTGGCCAGTGTAAGGCACTTTGTTCACCTCCCAAGTGCTCTCAGTTGGGTTCCAAACGTAAATGAACTTGCGGCAATCGCCCGAAGCAAAGCGACCTGCGTGCACTGGAGACCAGTCCATCGCAAAACCCTCATCTGGGTGACCCGAGAACGTGTAGATTGGCTGCTGCTTGGCAGGAAGCGGCGTGGACAGCTTACCATCAAGTGATTCAAGCTGTTTGGAGATATCCCACATGTGCACCTTGCGCATGTCCGACCAAGTGGCGACAATGTTGGACTGCTGAGGCATGGAGCGGATGCGGTTCACACCTCCCTTGTGAGGAATCGAGCGAGACTCAAGGATCGGGTCACCCTCCACATCGTCATCATCGTCCGAGTCGTCGGCTTCCGAGTCCGAATCGTTGCTGTGCTTGGTCTTGTGCAGGTCGGACATCTTCATGACCGTAATCTGGTTCTCCTCCGGCTTCGACGCCTGGGTACCCGACACCACAAACATGGACATTGGGAAGCGCGTACGCACGGCGCCCATGTTATCACGCACGACATCGATACTGAGCGATGGCCACTCGGCGGTCATGGCGAAGTACATGTCGTAAGCGGAGCTGTCGTAATCGAGCTGCTCGTCCTCGCCGAGCGTGTCCACGCCAGGCATGAACACCTTCTTGACCTCCTTCGGATCTTCATCCTCACCATCCATGTTCACGTCACCACCGTTGTGCTTCTCGGCATCGTACTCTTCTTCCTCCTCATCGTCGTCTCCGTCGATCATCTCCTCATCCTCGAGGTCATCTCCGAACGGATCCTCGAACTCGAGCTCCTCCTCCTCGTCGGACTTGGTCTCTTCGCCAAAGGCTCCGTTGCGCTTGGCAACGTGGTCATGTTCGCTGGCTCCACGCTTACGGAGGCTCATCGTAGCTGCGCTCGTGTTGTAGATGCGTACGCTTGTTGCTTTGCGTCGGCGTCCGACACCAACCAACCCACATGCGGATGAAAAGCCAGGAGCTCCACGCTCTGATTGGCTGAAATACTGAGCCGATTGTACCCATTCATTGGCTGTCTGGTCAAACGGCTCAGCAGATTTGTTCTGTCGTCTACGGTAATTGATACGAATGGTGGGGTCCACATGAGGTTTGCCCTAGAATAGGCACTCGAACCTGGCCGAAGCGAGCCGTCTGCACGAGCAGATCAACGTCAGCATGCTGGTGGTGCGATCGAATGGGCGGATGCGACGCGCGCTGGCGGGCCAGCCAGCGCTGGTGCGCTTCAAGCACACGGACGACGGCGCCATCCTGCGTGACACAGTGCGGTACGACAATGCAGCGATTGCATGCAGAGCAGGACGGCATGGGTGGCTTGCTGATGGCTGGGTCTTGTGTCATTCACAGAAAGCTCGACTACGACAACTACGCGGTTGGCTCGCTCTTCCCTCAGGAAACACGCGATGCTTTCTTCGCTATCGTGAGTTCTTGTAGTACTCTGTGGTTGATGCTCACTGCGTGGGTCTGACCGAGTGGTGTCGCATTAGCGTGCACTAAACGCCGAGATCGCGTCGATCAAAGACACGATCCGCACGAACCCAGCGACGGGCAAGATCCGCATGCAGTGGTGGCGAGAGCGCATCTATGATCTGTACAAGCCACCGGTTGAAGGCGGACGCCCACAGCAGGAGACGATGGTGTTGCGTGTGCTAGGAGACTCTATTCAGCGCCACGACCTCACGCGCCGATGGTTTGAGCGCATCATCGACGCACGGGTAAGTTTCTCCTCATTCGACAATGTCTCTCTGCTGTGCCTGGTACTGACGACTGTGCATGCTTCCTCAGGATGACGACTTGGATGCGGAAGAGCCTAAAACGATCCACGATCTTGAGGTTTACGCGGACCGCACGGCTGCGTCGCTATTGTACCTGTCGCTTGAATGCCTCGGCGTGCGCGATGCCACCGCAGACCAGGCCGCTGGCCATGCTGGCGTCGCCATTGGTCTCACGACTCTGCTCCGTGGCACACCGCACCATCTCTCGCGTGAACAACTCTATCTACCAGAGGAGCTTCTCACCAAGCACCTAATCTCAACGAATGATCTCCACGCCGTGACTGAAGACCCAGCTAACGG
>JAADVE010000483.1:0-18053 GCA_023334595.1 Pythium utonaiense
CTATCGCAACGTATCTGACGTTGCGGATCGTACGCCACAGAGAGCTGCAATCGCTTCACAAGCGTCTTCGAGACGAGGAGACAGCACGCGCAGACGCCCAAGCCGAAGTGGACGCGCTCTCGCATCGGTGCGTAATCGTCCTGTGGGATTCCCATTCGCTCTTCTCCGCACAGTCCCTTGATTTCCTCTTCTTCTCGCAGCATGAAGCTCATCCGACGCGACCACCTCGCCATGCTCCACCGCGTGGAAGCTCCCCCTCAAGTCACGACGCGCTGGAAAGAGTCCACCGCACGCTACGCCAGCGACGCACCAGAAGACAACACATAAAGTACTACGACATGGTTTCCTCCCCCTCAAATGGCTACACTTGCTTGCCCCCTCAGATCTGAGATGAAACTACCCGTCGTGACGCGCCGTCATCACGTGAAGTTGAGCACGCGAACTGAAGTTGGGTAGGGCGCTCTATTAAAAGCGTTGACGGTACGGCGCTTTTTGCTCACATCAACAGGTTTGCTCAGACGCAACGCCAGACGTGAACGGACAAACCGCCCCGGAGCTGCTCACGCGAAGAGCTCCATTTGCATTCGCGCCGGAAGACACACAGGAGGACGAGATGGAGAGCAAGGCCCCTTTGACGATCGACAACGCGCTCAAGGTGGCGTTCAGCCTCGAAGGCCGCGACAAGATCAACAAGGTGCTGCAGTACGGTAGCCGCGCCGCCGCCTACTACATTTTGTCCGTGGACCCCAAGAGCGACGTGGGCAAGCGCTTCTCGCAGCTCTACAGCGTCACGCAGCAGTCGCGCAAGGCCTTCCGCCTGGGCAAGAGCGTGCCGTTCGCGAAGAAGGCGATCGCCGCGCACGAGGACAAGTCCGTGTCGCCGTGGACCAAGTACCTCACGCTCATCAACAACTGGGGCATGGTGCGTTGGGTTCGCTAGCTAGACGATGAGCGTGTCTCTGAGGGTGGGTGATTGACAAACGCTTGTGTGTGTCTGTCTGTTAGGCCGGTTTCTTCGTGTACGACAACATGGTCTTCTTCAGCAAGGCCAAGGTGTTCAACTTTGATGCCGACGAGGCTGGCAAGCGCGGCGGCGTGCTGTGGTTCTTCGCCAACGTCGCTGGCTTTATCATGGCCATGAACACGCTGAACGCTGACGTGGACAAGGAGAAGGCCATCCTGGACGTGCTCAAGACCGAGGAGGATCCAGCGCGCATCCAGTCGCTGCGTGCGCAGCTCGCGTCGCTGCAGGCCGGTCGCCACAAGAAGTTCCTCGCCGTCATCAAGGTAACTTGTGACCTCATCGTGTCCTCCAACACCAGCGGCATCCGTCTGCCGGAGCGCATCTGGGGACGCAAGCTCCACGACGGCATCATCGGCCAGGTCGGCTGCATCTCGGCGCTCATCGTGCTCTTCAACACGTGGCCAACGGCACCCAAGCCAGCTATCGAGGCGGAAGCCAGCAAGAAGTGAGCGCAGCGGAGGCTGTGGAGCTCTACGAACAGTGTCACGCGACGCTGAAGAGCGTGTATGTGCCGTGCCATGACAACGAGGTCGTATAAAATATGAGGGAAAAGTTAGCCAACATCAAGTATGCGTTTGCACAGGTCATTTCAGGTTGAACGTCTCGTCACAGAGTATAAAATAACATGTATATCCGTTTACAGAGGTAGCCGGAGCCGGCCGCGAAAGGACGCGAGCAGACATCGGACCTTCGACTTGTCCAACATGGTGGCGGCGGCTCGCCCCAACGGCGCGAAGATGGCGCCTGCGGCTGAGCCTGTAGCTCCTCCACAGCCCGCTGAGCCAGAACCTCCAGCACCAGCGGAGCCGTCTGTGGTCGAGGAGCCGACACATGCCGAAGAGCCAGAGATTGTGGCGGTCGGCACGGTCTCCCATGTGATCCGCCGCGCGTTCCAGCAGTTCTATCCAGAGTACAACCACAGCGAGGCCAAGCCTGCGACGTCAGCAAGCGACGCTGCGACGGAGCTGCACGCTGAGCCTGAGCCCTCTGTGGTTGCAACTACGCCCGCTGACGACGGATCTGTAGAAGAGACGGGAGACGCTGGACTCTCCACCGAACCTGTTGCAGCGATTGTGAATCCATACGTGGCGTTGGGAGAATCTCGAAAGCTGCTCATCCAAGAGGCACTGGCGTTGAAGCACTCGACGGCAGGACAGCTAGTGGCGTTTCTCGATGAACGGTACAGCGAGGCCAACGCGAAGGATGAGGCGATCGCCGCAGACCTCGCCCGCCAAGGGCTCATCATCAAGGCACAGATACCCATGGGACCGTCCAACTTGCAACTCAGTGTCGAGGAACTGCGGGCATTTGGAGGTTTTGGCACGACGCTCGTGCATGCGAAAGAGCTGGTGAAGAACTACCACCGCAATCGACTGGACAAGAGCGGCAACGGACCGGCGTTCCTAGCCAGGAAAGTCGCCGGGATCAAGCGCGAACCGCCGGGATATCTCAACACGACGAGCTCTTACGATGTCCGCAAAGAGACCACGCTTGCAATGCATGAGTACCACATTGAGACGGTCAAAGAGGCCGAGGCTACGAAGAGACAGACGAAGAGCGTAGCAGTAGCAGAGACCGTGGTTGACGTAGCTGCTACTGGCGACAGCTCCCCGAGCAAAGACGAGAGCGTTCGGTTTGGCGCGTCAGTGTCACACATGCCAGCACACGAGAAGCGCAAGAACATGGCGATTCTCGAGCGCATGCAGACCAAGCTGGACTTTCTACGGAATCCGCGGTACGCTACAGCGCCTTACCAGGACGACGAGCAGATCGCGGCACAGCCAAGTTTCATCGCTGTGCCATCGCCCGTGGAGTTCACAGACTATGAGACCGGGGGCGTGTACGAGCAGTCTTTTTACCTACGCAACACGAGCCAGCTCAGTCGACGCGTACGCGTGCTGCCACCTGGAAGCATCTACTTCTCCGTGGACGAGATCGTGTTTCCCGATGCAAGTGGGCTCGTGGCGCCAGGAATGCACGTCGAAGTCAAGCTTCGGTTTGCGCCAGACTCCCGAGCCGACTACAAAGATGTTATGACGGTCCAGTACGAAGGTAATGTGGGAGGCCAGCCAGCTGAGTTTTCTCTACCGATTCTCGCCCACCGCACGCCTCCAGAACTGTCCATACCGCTGCTGCTTCGTGCCCAACACACGCTCGTTGGAAGCCAGACAGTCACGCGAATACCGTGCAAGAATACGGGCGGCAAAGCTCGTTTCTGGCTCATGACGGAGCAGGACTGGCACCGCTGTGAGAGTACCTCGACGTTTCGTGCGGGGGCCATCGGTTCCATCGTCTCTCAGTTCCTTACCAACGGGGGACTCGATGTGGGTCCATTCACACTCTCGCCCAACGAAATGGAGCTTGATACTGGCGAGAGCGTTACGCTCGAGCTCATGTTTCTTCCGTCAGCGATCGGGGAGATGCGGGAGAAGTTCGTCATGGTGTGCGACAACTGCCTCGTGCGCGTGTTCCAACTGATAGGCCGAGGTTGTCAAGTAGAGCTCAGTATCAAAGGTGTGAACTCCCAGCCGATCGACACATCCGTGGCGTTCATGGGACACGTGTCACAGCTCGTGTTTGCACAGGAGTTGTTGCTTCAGGCAACAGCTACGCAGAGCTTCACAGTACAGAACGACACGCCGATCGACTTGAAATTCACGTGGAAACTGGAGACGCAAGACGACTCGACGTGTCAAGCGCTCCCGTGTCCCTATAGAGTGGAACCAGCACTGGGCGTGCTGAAGCAGACCGACTCCGCGGTCTTCACGGTGGCGTTCTCACCGCCAAGTGCGACGAGGTTTTTGCAATGGCGGCTTGTGCTCTACGTCAACGACATCCCCGCGTGCAGTATGCCTGGGCCAAATCAGCTCACTCTCTTAGCTGAGACCTTCCAGAGGCTCCGAGACATGCAATTACAGCAGCAACGCAACGGCAGCCCGACCAAACGACTGCTGCTGACAGCAGAGCCAGAGGTCAAGAGCATGAGTGTGGCTCTGAGTGGAGCAGGGAAGCTTGGCTCCTTTCACTTGGAGCCGTCCGCCTTGCGGATCACTTGCAGCGAAACCCTCGAGTTGCAACTCGGTCAAGCATACACCGCCAGCGCGCGAGTTGTGAACGATTGCGACGCCAACGTGAGCGTTCGTTGGGATCTAGCGAAGGCTCGTCTGTCGGAGTCTCGCGCCATCGGCCACACGAAGGAGATAGCCAAGCGTTTCGATCTGATGGTGGATCGTGTTGAGGTGTATATCGCACCGAATTCCTTTGGCGACGTGGCATTCACATTTACGCCATTCGCGGTTGGAAGCTTCTCCATCTCCGTCCCATGTGTGCTCAGTGACTCGCTTTCATCCTCATCTGTAAGTCGTTGGCTGCGGATCGAAGGCGTTGTAGGCGAGCCGATGCTGCGGATCTCACAACAGGAGATCGACTTTGGTCTCGTCCTGGTCAGCGCCAAGACTGAGACGACGCTGACAATCCGAAACGACTCACGCGTCACTGCCTCCGACTGGCTGCTGGTTCATCTCGAAGCTGCCGTGCCAGTAGCACCAGTCGCTGATCATCAAGCTGAAGACGACACGACAATTGACCAAAGCTCGTCGCCCCGAGGTCAGAAAGGTCTACGTCGCCACAGTTCAAGAGACTCAATCAGTTCTCGCCACTCAGGAGCTTCGTCTGGTGCTCGTAGCAGTGGGGATCGTACGAATCGCAGTTCCACAGGAAGTCTCGGGATGTTCACGACGCGTGACCTTGCTCCACGCGCTGCTATCACGTTCCAGCCACCGACAGGCAGACTGGAGCCCGGTGAAACTATGGAAATCTCCGTCACCTGCCAAGCAGGCTCGCTACCGGAGCGCTTTCGAGGCACGTTCGTCTTGAAGCCGCTAGCTTCAACGTTGCCCGTGGCGTTCTCCAGTCGCTGGACCCCGCAAAGTGTCAGTGTCAGCGCTCGTGGAGAGATTCAAAGTCCCAACGTGTTCCTCACGCCTCTCAAGCTGGCTCTTGGCACTACGTACCAAGGTGTCCGAGTCGAACGCATGCTGCAACTGATCAACGTGTCCAATCTGGAAGCCAGTTTCAAATTCATGGAGCCTCATGGCGCCTCTAAAGCCGCCAGCATTGAGTTTGCACCAAAGCAAGGCCTGCTTCGGTCCAAGGAGACATTATCAATTCGACTCAGCTACACGCCACGCCAGGCCGGCAAGACGTCGACGCTGCTGGCTTGCTCAGTGCAGGGCCTCCCAGGACCACTAGGTTTTGAGGTCACGTCAAACCATAAGGGGCTCGTGCTCACATACGACGTCCTGTCAGTATCTGAGCCGCTACCGTTAGCGCCGATCGACGTGGCGAAGTCGCGGGGCATCAACGTCGCCGACGGCGAGTTCGAACCAGATGGGAACCCAGTTCACGCACTGCCCAAGCTGTTGTTTGGCGACGAAATCTCACTAACAGAGCGGCGTTCTCTGCAGCTTGTGATCCGTAACTTCAGTGGAATTGAAGCGCATGTGGAGTTAGAGCCCAAGCGGTTCGCAGCCGCTCCGGTAGTGGAGTCAGCGTCCACGAGCCATAGCCACGACTCGTCTTCGTCGTCCAAGAGCTCACGAGTGACCTCGCGAACGTCAAAGTCGACAACGACACTCAGTCGCTCACACTCGACGGCGTCCGGTGGTTCCGCGAGTCCGAAGTCCAGCAAGACGGCGAGGAAGAAGCTTCTACTCACGGATGAACACGAGCCGAATCAGCGATTCCAGACAGACAAGGGTCGTGACTACATGCGAGAGCAGGAGCACACGAAGCAGGACCGTATGCTGCTGCGCGACGGCCACGGTGTGGCATTCCTTGTGACCACCACGTCCCCTATTGCGACTCACTCGAGCAACAACCAGTCGCAAGCTTATTCTCTTGAACCTGTGCGGACACTACGCATTGCACCTTGGCAACAGGCCGTGGTCTTTGTGTCTTGCTTCAACAACATGCCCGGCGTGTTCACAGACGTGCTCGCCTCACGTGCAGTGGGCCTCCCACCAGTTCTACTTCCTATCCACGCGACTGTGGTAGGCACACCATTAGTGCTCGACCGAAACTGCGTCGGCTTGCACTTCCCGACGCACCACCCGCCGCGTCTACCAGTCAAGCCGACGCTTACCTTTGGCCAAATCTGCGTGCGCTCGCCAGCGATCACGAAGACACTGCGGGTGATAAACAGAGGGCCTCGTGCCGCTAAACTGCGATGGAAGCTCGTGGAAAATGGCAAAGAGAACCAGGTTGTCCAGGTCTGTCTTCGTGTGGACTTTGCAGCGCGTGTACAGCTTCGCATCACGCCTGTCGCCGACTCTGACGAGGTGGATTTTCCGTTTGAGATCGCCCCGACGCACGCGCTCGTTCAGCCCTTTTCCACCACGGCGTTCAACGTGACGTTTGCACCATCGGCGACTCCGTTGGCCTCACGTGCGCTGCTTGTAGCAGATGCGCAGTGGCTGGACAACAGCCCCACGCTCACGGGCTTCGAGTCACCTACGTCGTCAGCAGCGTCGCTGGAACTATCAGAGAGCGGTTTGTTGCCGCCAGCGTCTCGTGAGCCAAAAGATCAACGATGTGAGACCGTCAGTCCGGTGGTTCCTACGGCAGCCGGCAAGGCTATCCAGGCAGTCAGGATGGCCAACGCTCTGGCTTCACGCGGCAACACTGCGGTCCCACCAGGCACTAGTAGCAGCAGCAAGGGCATCGTGAGCAAGTCGAGTCCAAAGTGTATTCGCGTTCTTCTGTGCGCAACCGTCGTGGAGCCGGAGCTCTTTCTCGACCAGCAGCGGCTCGCGCAGGCACCGTACCACATCAAGTTCACGACGTGGTCTACGCTGCTCTCGGCTGCGTCTGCATGGAGCCACGTCTTCCATCGGAAGGAGCTGTCGCTGACCAACCACATGAACGCGCGAGTGACCTTCCGCCTCGAAAGCACAGGCCCGTTCGCAGTCACGAGAGCCGAGTCGCTGGCGCCTAAGCACCCGTTGGCGACGACCGACTTGCCACCAGCGCATCGAAGGGCTGACGGCGAGACGTTCCTTTTCACGCTGCCACCGCAAATGGCCGTGCGAATCGAGATGCGACTAGATCCAGCCAAGCTTGCGAAGTCGTTAGCTGAGACTATGGCGTCGAAGGATGCCGACCCGAAGCTCAAGGACAAACTCAAGCTGCAGGTGGACGGCGAGTTACTCGTACGCTTCACGAACGACTCGGTACAAACCATCCGTCTGATGAGCGAGATCCTGCGGCCGCTAGTGGTCGTCTCGCCTTCCGTACACTGCTTCGGTCGCGTGTTTCTCTCTCGCTCCCGTAGTGTTGTCGTGCGAGTCGCCAACCCGACGACAGTGCCGGCATCCTTCTCGATCGTCCACGTGCCACGCCCGCGACCCATTTCCCGCGCACAGAAGCAGGAGGTTGCGAAGCACCACGCACATTTCGTGGATGACGCCAGCGTCTTTAGCTTCTCGCTCATGCGTGGCGTCGTACGGGGCCCGACAGTCTCACTCCGCTCAGCGGGAGGCGCACCGCAGCCGGCCACAAACTCCAGCAAGGATCTACTGGACGCAGTGGACGAGGACAAGCGACTGGTGTTCGCCCCGCTGGAGATCTGCGCGAGCTTCCATCCCAAAGAGCTTGGGAAGCGGTACAAGTGCCGCTTCCGCTTGGTCGTGGACCAGGGACTGGACTTTGACCTGGTGCTCGAAGGCGAAGGCCACTTGGATGAGGTCGAACACCACGACCAGGACCGTCCGATGCTCCGTGCCCGCGAGCTCACCCACCAAAACCTCATCTTCAAGCGCCTGTCATCATCATGAACATGCACGAGCGAGAGGGTGAGCGGCGACAGCAGTACAGACGAGAGAAATGGGAACACGGAGAAGAGAGAAGGAAACGCATTAGACAATCGACGGTCTACTTGTATGGCTCGATGGGCCGGTCGATCTCGACGGCAGTGATGTCGTCTGTGCGGAGATTAAATACGGTCGTGGTCCAGCCGTCTTGGTTGGGTACGAGCTCCAGCACCGAATGGAACGGGATCTCGAGATCGGGGCAGTTCTGGATCGGCACGCCCAGGAAGTACGAGTACAGCACTTGGAGCGTGGAGATGTGCGAGACGACGGCCACGGGGCCTGTGTGCTGCTCGATGTCGATGAGCACGGGCTCGATGCGCAGCATGAGGTCGTAGTAGGACTCGCCCCCGGGGAAGCGGGTCTTCCACGGGTCCTTGCGGTAGGCCTCGTACGCCTCCTAATAGAATAGAGCAGTCAGCATTCCATGTCTTGGGTTCATCCCATGCAACAACGCCACCAACTTACAGGCATGAGCTGCTTCATCTGGTACATCGTGAGACCGTAGCACTCGCCCTTGTCTAGCGGATTCAGCGTCGCCACTTGAGCTGTTTCAACACACGCACAGAAGGACACAATCGTTAGTTACCATGCTCTGTCCACAGATATGTAGACGCATCCACGTACAGAGTTGTCCGTGCGGCAAGTAATGGGCCGTCTCTACGGCTCTCGGCAGCGTGGAGGTCATGATGAGATTGGGCGACGGCGAGTCCTCGCCGCCTTCACGGGATGCTGCATCGATGCCGAGTTGCTCAGCGAAGAACGCCGTGCGTTCCTGCACGAACTTTCCGAGTCGCTTGGCGAACGCCATGCCCAGCGGACTGAGTCTGGCGGAACGCGAGGCGATACACGGATCTCTGCTAATCGCCTGGAAGTCGGACCGCACCTCTGTGCAGTGGCCGGCGCGCACGAGCCAAATGGGGCGGTGTTCGATGTGGAAACTCATCATGTAGGGCAGAATGGACTTGGCAACGTGGCCGTAGATGCCCTTGGCATGCACCTTGGACTGGAGGTCGAACAGTTTGATGTAGCTGATACCTTCTTCGTCGTCCAGCGCCTCGTACGCGGCCTCATAGTTCTTCATGCGCAGCTTCAGGTCGGCCACGGCTTCCTCCTCGCTCAGGTGCTTGTAGTCCGGGCTGCACGCCACCTTCTGCGCAATGTTGGCGTTGATCACCGCCTCGTTGGTGCAGATACTTTCGATGAACACCACGTGCACGCTCATCTTGTGCGTCTTCGCAAACGTGCGGAACGTCTCCAGCAGGGCGTGGCGGCGGGCCTTGGTCGAGTTGGTCGCGTCGAACACCGCGACCTCTCCGCCGGCGTCCTTGCTGGCTCCGTCGCCCACAAACCAGTCCTGCACCTGCTGCAGCGACTGCATGGCCAGCAGCTCGCGCTCTTCGCGGCCACGCGGGTTGTTCGGGTCGAAGAACGTGTGGTCCTGCTTGCCCACGCAAAGCGTGCGGCGGAGCTGGCCGACGTTGAAGACGTGGCACTTGATGCCCTTCCAGCTCACAAACTTGGCGAGTTTCTTGGCAATGAACGACTTGCCACGCGCCGGCAGCCCCACCATCACCAGTACGAGCTTGTCGGCCGTCGGCGTGTACAGCTTGCGCTCCGAGAGCGAGCGGTTATCGCGCGTCAGGCGCGGGTTCGAGTTGAAGCTCTTGACGCTGCTGCTCCGCTCGGGGCTTCCATGGAGGCTGCTGGGCGCGCTGCTGGGCGTGAAGCTGGCGGGCGCGAGTGGCGGGCGGTGCGGCGGCCAGTCCGCGGACGACTGGCGCTCGGGCACTCGATACGGGGGCGGCGGTGGCGACGGAGGCGACGACGCGAGAGACTCGTCGTCGTCGGCGAGCGTGTCTGCGCGCGAGCGGTCCGCCATGGTACGGCGCGACGGTGGAGATCTGATACTGACGACTGGCGGCAGTAGTGGGCTCTCTCTCTCTCTGGTAGTGGGTGCGTGCGTGCGTGGAGCTCTCTCGATCTGTACTGTGGATCTAGATCTCGTGGTGGCGCGCCGCGGTATAAATGGAAGAGCGCACTGACGCGGACGCGTGACGCGCCGTAAATACGTCAGCCTCACACAGGCGGGCGAGGCGCAGGAGGCGGGCGGCGGCAGCGGCGCGAGCGGCGGGGAATCTTCTGCGGAAGCGGCGGGACGGCGGCGCTCGAAGCAGACCGGTCTGCAGTCGCGAGGCCAGTGGGCTCAGCTGAGCTGCTCGTCAGAAAGACAGGAGTGGGATTGCGTTGGTGAGACCGACCAGGAGGCTGATGGACAAACACCGAGGTTGCGCGAAGGTCGCGCGAATAGACGCGGAGAAAGAGTGACGTGAGAATAGTGACATGGGTGCAAAATGGGATGCATGGACGTGTATGTGGATGGGTAGGACTCTATGGACACGCGTAGTGATATCTATAAGCGGCGCTTCTGGCTCTTGGTGAACTGCGTGGCGTGGCCTTCGAGAACGTTCATGCGCGCGCGGTGGGGTGCGGCCTTGCGGTCGAGAAAGGCGGCGGCCGCCTCCGTGAGCTTGCGGCTCTCGGTCGCGTCCAACGCCTCCAGTGTCTGCACCTTCACGGAGCCGAAGTCGCGGATGTGTGTGCGCTTCTTGGCGGCAGCCGCGCGCTTGCGGCGTAGCTGCTCGCGCGCCTCTTCAAGCTCCTGCTCTGTTCGGTCCTCCCTGTACAACACGCCACCAATCCGTCGTCAGTACCTTCTTCTGGCCACGTCATCGAGCGCCAAAACGTACTCATCGCGAGTTGCAATCGCCGACAGCACGTCGGCGGGCAGTTCAGGAGCCTCCTCCGTCGCCTCCTCGGCCTGCTCCTCGGCCTCGTCCTCAGCCTTCGCAGACTCGCTCTCCTCTGTACGCGTCTTGCGCTTTCTGTGTTTTGCATGAATACCCCGTTAGCACCGCGCTTCTGCAGCCTGCATGGCACCACTTCCATCTCTCCAATGCACGCACCGCTTGACGCTGGCGGCCGCCTCCTTGGCCTTGGCCTTGGCCTCCTTCTCGTGGCGGAGCTGCTCGAGCGCCTGCTCCTGCGCGCTCACCTTCGACACCACCTCTGGCGCCTCGTCATCACTGTCACTGCCGGCATCGTGGCTGGCCTGTGGAGGCGGCGCCTGCTTCTTGTTCGCCTTCGCGATGGCTCCGCGCGTCACCATTTTCGTCGTCGCTACCGGAGCTTTTGGTTTCCTCAGCTCCAATTCCTCCACAGGGTTACCAGTCAAACTATTAGCCAATCAAAAGACACCACTGCTCTGTCTCAGATTGACTCAGAAAATATATCAGATCCGATCCATCGAAGAGTTCACCAATTGCCAATGATTATTGGCCCGACGCGCAGGGAAACATGGCCGCTCCGTCCGATCGCCGCCGCGTACGAGCACTGCTGCTGGCGGCCGCGAAGCAGCGTGCATCTGACGCACTCACCCTCACACGAGTCCACGACCAGAAGACGCAGGAGATGACGGCGCTCCTCGCTCCCTACAGCCCGTCGCCCGCCAGCGTGATCGACGCCGTGTGGTCTCACCTGAAGAGCCAGCGGCTCAGCCTCGCGCACGACGAGCTGCTAGTGGATCTGGGCTGCGGCGACGGCCGATGGCTCATCTCGGGCGTCCAGCAGTTTGGCTGTCGCGCGTTGGGAATCGAGCTGGATCCGGCGCTTGTCCAGGCAGCGACAGAGCGTGTGGTGGCCGCCGGTCTCCAGCAGCAGATCGAGATCGTCGAGGGCGACATCATGAAGGTGTCGCTGCGGCGAGCACGCCTGGTGATCGTGTACGCCTTCGCAGAGTCGCTTCATGGTATCCGCGAGTACCTGGTGGAGCAGCTGACCACAGACGCGATGGTGCTATCTATTGGGGTACGTGCTGCTCGCCTTGACTGGTTTGAGTGTGGTTGGGAGGACTGAGCTGACGCGTTGCTCTCTGTCGTTTCGTGCAGTTCCACGTCCCTGACTGGAAGCCCCAGTGGACGGAGCGTGTGACTGGACTGCGCTGGTATCTCTACAGTATGGGCAGCGTAGCAGCTTCGTCGACGAACGCGACTGGCGATTGTGCTATGAAGACTCCAGAAGCCGAGCCAGACGCTGCTTGACGTCGTCCAGCTCTGCGAGCACCAAGCGATCGAGCTACGATCGTCCAAACCACAGTAAATATCCAGGCTACTTCAAGAAAGACTAATAGAATCAGCAAGTGAAGCGTGACGCACCTGCTTCCGCTTGGCCTCGCCTCGATGCAACGTCTCGAGCAATCGCGTCGAGCGAGTTGCCACCTCACACTTTTGGAGACCCGAGTGAGTGGCATCCTCTAGCTCCTTCTGCAGCAGCGTTGATAGCGAATGCGAGCTCTGTAGGCGTGTTGCATTTTGGGCCGCAGATCGTGAGCGTCTCTTTTTCTGGACGACAGTGGGCTGCAGCTTCTTCGGTTTCTTCTTAGAAGGAGCTCTCTCGAGCTGGTGGTGGGAGCCAACAGCGGGGGCACCAAATGCCCGTTGCTTCCGCTCTTCTGCCTCTACGACAAAATGAGTCACCGCAAACGCTGCATCTTTCACGGCTCGGAGGTGAAGAGATCTGTTTGATGAGATCGACATGGACGACGGCGTTCTCTTCACCGCTACCACACCAGAGATCCGTCGCTCACTCAGTGCCGCCTCCAGCGTTGCGTGCCCAAGACTCTCGCGACGATGGCGGACGTGCCACTCGGCAGCTTCCAGCTTTTTCAGGGTGTCCGCTAGATCAGAATCAGTTTCCTGCTGCTCCGTTTCGTCCCCTTGCGGCTTTGGCTGGCGTTGTATAGAACGGCGTGAGAGGCTTTGAGATCCCTGGGCCTTGAGCTGAGGCTGTGCCGCCACCACAGGCACTGCAACTTCCTCAGGTTCCTCGCTCTGTTCCTCCTCTACTTCTTCATCCTGGTCCTGCTCCTCATCATCATCTGAACTTCCATCAGAGTCAGGCTCTGTGTTTGCACGTGAGCTGCTACAACGTGGGAGAAGCTCTTGGTCCTGATACTGCACACATCCAAAGCCGATGCGTTGTTACTCATGTAGTCACAGTAGAAGCGAAGAATTGTTGCGCGCTTACCTGTGCTGAACAGCGTACACAGCAACGATCGAGAGTGTAGCCCTCCGTTGTCCCGTGCCGCAAGCAGAACACTGGACACTTCGGCTCATCCTCCGGCACGGTGTAGCTGGACATGAGCTCACGAAGCACGGTCTCCGCCAAGTCCCAGAACTCGTCAAAGTTCATTCCACCGTGGCCCAGGCGATCAAACTGAGCGAGCGTGTGCTGCATTGGTGCACTGGCCATCAAAACGTTCACGAGCGTCCTCTCCGCGACTTCATGGGCACAAGAGACGAGCGAGTCGAGTGACGCCAACTCTTCAGTCGGTAAGTGGTCGTACGTGTAGTAGAGACCCAGCGCTGACGGCTTCTTTGGTAGCTGCTCCTTTGCCATCGATTGCTTCAAGTCATCAAAGGCATGTCGTTAGCCAAGTAAGGTTGCCGTCAGCACAACCACCAGTGACTCACCTTGTGAAACGACCGGAACTCTGCGATCTCCGTGTAGCCCGAGTCGAACACCTCGATAGCTTCGAAGATCTCACACAGCTTGTGGGACATCGTCTTGGCTCTAAAGCTCATCCTCCTGCTCAACGCTTGCAAGCCTTCGTACATGGAGATGGCTCCGTGCCGTATTGTGCGCACGTACTTGGTCTTCTTGTTTGTCAATCGGTCGTGGACGCGAAATTCCCCACAGAAGTGGGCGACTTGGCACCGCCGAACGGCGCGGTTCCACACGATGCGGGGCTGTGACGGTACCGAACTGGAGCGGCTTGACACAAGCTCGTAGGATAGCAAAGCACCATCCTTGATGTCCACAGCCACCAGCCAATACGGCTCAAGTAGGTGCTCAAGTTGAGCTACTTGAATCTGTGGGGGCACCAGTCGGCTCCGCGAAAGCACAAGGCAGATCTCACCAGCAACACACAACGCGGCAGCAGAGGGCAGTTCAATCCCCTGGAAGATCGTGTCGATGGTGTGCTTCTTCGTCATAAGAAAGCTTGAGGGAGCTGTCCACGAGACGTCACAGCGTGAATCATCATTGCACAACAGAAAGCTCGCGTGGAAGAGAATGTGCCCGAGAAGAGCGATGGGGAACGTCGTGACTTCTCCAGCGACGCGATATATGACGCGTTTGGCGACCGTCACCACAGAGGCTAAGGCGAGAGAGGCCATTTGGGTGGCGTCCACGTCGATGAGGGCTTCTGCGTCTTCAGCAGGAGCCAGCGATGCGGTCGCTTGTTTCATTTGAGATGCCGAAAAGAGTTGGGAGGGAGACTTCGCCTCGAGCAGGATCTGCTGTCTGCTGGCAGCACTGCCGATCGACTGTTGTTTGTGTAGAACGGCCCCCATGCGCCGCCTGTCAGTCAGGTTGCGACGATGTCTCACAGGCTGCAGAGTCACGTAATCGGATGGTGCGAGCGCACCGATCCAGTCGACCGGAACGGCCAGCGAGCACGACTGGAATGCCGCAGGCGGCCAAAAGATGGCGCACGGATCTTCTCGCAGGAAGGTCTGATGCTTGATCAGCTCCCGCACTTGGCTCAGTGGTACCTTATCGACGAGTAGTCCGAGTGTGAGCTTGAGAGTGAGTAGACCGAAGGCGTCGGTTTTCAGCTCTAGTAAATAGTCCACTCTAGACTCGTTTTCTATGGACCTGCCGTACCATTTAGCCGCTGATAGCAACGGGCGCAGCGACATTGAGGTGTGACCATGGTATTCATCACCCCGCACCGTCTTCATCTTGATGCGTAGGCGCTTCTCGTTGCAGTAGTCGCTGAAGCCGTCCAGTGTCGTGAGCAGATAGTGCACACGTGCCTCACACAGTTGCCATCGATTAGGTGTGTGGCGCTTGCTGCCGTCAAAATCTAGTCGCGTGAACTGCTGGCCGATGTGGTACTCGAGGTAGAACTCTGTGGGCGATAGGTCCGGTCCGCCGTCCTGCAGCTCATGAAAGAAGAACACGAGCCGTAGTTGCAGACACGTTGGATCGATGTCGACACCCTTGACTGGCGAGTACGCGTAGCTAGCGAGTTGGGTGCGCACTGGACTGGGCTCGTCCGCGATGAACGAAACGCATTTCTCATTGTAAAAGAGCCGAATCCTATCCACCAGCGCTTCTGTTGACGTGTCTTCTCTGTTTCGGTCTTCGTCGTCCGTGATTTCGTGAGGCCGTTGGACGCCGTACACTTCGTGGAGCTCTGTGGCCATTCGTGCAAACTGCAACTGTCCCTTGTATATTCGGTAGCACAGAAAGCACACTGTGAACTCACTGGCAAGTCCCGCTGGTGTCTTGATGAGCAGCAAGGCGACATGCTCCCACATCGGCAGCGAGGCGCCGCGTTGCCGAAGCTGGAACAACGTCGTGATGACCATTTTCAACGTCATGCGGTAGTCGTACAGCACATTGAAGACTTCGCCTGACGCTGCACCATCGGACTCGTTCGACAGACCAGTTAGGTGCTTCAGCTCTTCACGTAGTGGCTTGGGCAAGTCGCACGAGCACCCACACAGGGAGCAGTGTGGGATCATCGTGTTTTCAGGAGGCGCCGATGGAAAGGTCTGGAGGAGCTGGCGAAAGTACTTGGACCGGAGAGCCTCAGAGATCACAACTGCCGAGTCCATGTTGTAGTCGCTTAAAGCTGCCGGTGGAACTGCAATGCGGTAGCAAGCATCGAAGTGGACGATGCGAATGAACCACCAGACGCCTCGGTCGTCTTTGATGAAGTCGGCGGTTAGCTCACGTATCTTCATGCCCGGAAGCTGTGCCGTAACATGGTCGGCCACGCGCTTCACAGCCTTGACACCTTCTGCCACGGGGTTGCCTCGAATTCGAGGGAGCTTGAGCTGTTCTTGCTGGCTCTTCAAGTTGCTTCCACTTGTGGCAGTCACGAGGTAATACGGCGAGAGCTGAGCCATTTGCTGAAGAGAGATGTCGAGCGGTGTGCCGAGGGCTCTCGGCTCCTCTGGTGTAAGACAGAGCAAGTGGAACTGTCAATATGTGCAGTTCAAGTCAACTTCACTAGGACCTAAGGACGTACGGGAGCTCCCAGTGGAGGCTGGCGGCGCATCCGAGATCTTCTTTCTACCGGCGGCATACAGTAGTAATGTCAGCACAGCGTTGTCTAATGACCGCGAGTCGAGACAATACTACGCACCCGTTGCAAATATTGATGGCGAAGCGCCGGTTCTCTCTTTCACTCCACGTTACTCGGAAGATGCTGGCGTGGGAACCACGACAGCGTATGTACTGCTGCACACTGAATGCCAGCTCACACGGCGCGTTGATCACGTAGTCGAACGCTCGTCGCGTGAGCACGAACGACTTGCTGTTGATGCCTGCATAACTGCTGCTGCTGCTACTACCGCTCGTGCTCTTCCAGTGGGCCACGTTCCGCACAGCAACGACGTCGTCCAGCCCCACTGACAGCAGTGACGCCGCGTTCTGGTGGTCCTCACCGATGAAATCCGTGAGCAGTCGCTTGCGCCACGCCGGTCCTTTGTCCTCAGTGACCACGTTGCCGAGTGTATCTGACCGCAGTGAGAGAACGTCTTCCTTTCCACTGCGCTTCTCACACACGACTGTAGCTGGCAGGTTCAGTTGCAGCTTCCGGCCGCTGGGAAGTGGCTGCAAGTACTTGTAGAAGTGGAGTAGAGGCTACAAATCACATCCCAGTTAGCACTGCGGAGATCAGCGTTGCTGAAGCGGCCATGGAACGCACGCGGATCTGACTGGGACATGGGAATCCTTCCTGTGGTGATACACAACGAGGTCAGGGGGGTTGTTTCGTTCGTGGTGTGGTCGTGGTGGGAGGTAGCACACCTGATCGGACGGTGTGGTTGCTGCCAGTGATTCGTTCTCTCGGATTTCGGTCTGTAGACGACCTGTGAAGGATCCCCTGCGCCTCTGGACGTTCATCTACAACTGACACGGCGACACACAGCACGTAGAGACACACTGCAGGCACGCGAAGGCGAGAGACGGCGAGTGCCCAGCGGCGGAAATAGATCAAGCCGTTGGTCTCGAACACCCCACTGGCCACCCGAGTTCACGATCCTCCTCAGCGATAATCTGCTCACGAATGCTCAAACAACGTGTCGCGGTGGGCGGGGCCTTGATGTCTCGACGCGCACGGCTCCATTCCCATTGCCACATTTCCTCCCATGCTGACGGTCTCACTTCAACATCTCGCCTGGAAGCGTGCGTTCTGATTGGCTGAAAGTATGTATTTCGTGTCCACCACACTAATCTGGGTAACGGAGCTGCTCATCCGCACGGATACAGGACGACCACAGAGACTTCGACGAAGAAGACGCAATACAAGCAGCAAGAATGAAGACGGCGGTGGTGGTGCCTTCGTCGTCCACGTGGTGGAAAGTGGGCGCGGCCTCGGGCGCGTCCGCCATTATCCTCGGTACGTAGTCGCAGTCAGCGTCTCTCTGAATGAGATTGGCATGCACAGTACGAGAGAGGTGGAGACTGACGCTCGTGATACTGCTGCTGTTCGCAGGTGCGTTTGGTGCGCACGCGCTGCAGCGACGCGTCAAGGACCCCAAGATGCTCAAGAACTGGGAGACGGCCGCCCACTACCAGGTACTGCGACGTTGACTGGGGCTTCTAATGATCGTGGAGGTCTGCAGTTAAGATCACGCTGACACCGTTCGGTCGTGTTCGTGTGGATGCTGTCGATGTGAAGATGATCCACTCGCTAGCGCTGCTGGCCGTTCCGCTATCCAAGCGTCCGGCCGTCGCGGGCACGCTCATCGCCTCGGGCACGCTGCTGTTCTCCGGCAGTCTCTACGCGATGGTGCTCACGGACGAGCGCAAGCTCGGCATGATCACGGTGAGTCATCTGCACCAATCGCTGACCCCCTCTCCTCCCCATCCGCTTCACTCACATGTGCGTGTGCGTGTTTGCGTGCTGTGTGCTGCAGCCCATCGGCGGCATCGCCATGGTCGCCGGTTGGCTCGCGCTGCTGCTGTAGGAACCAACAAATCAGCTTAGTTCCACCGATCCATCCAATAAAACTAGTTCGCACCCGAGAGGTCGCGGATCCCCTCGCCATTAGCCCCTTCATGCGGCTCATGCCATGATCGCATCC